>JACCGJ010001489.1:0-12850 GCA_013407085.1 Atriophallophorus winterbourni | reverse complement strand
GAAACTGAGTTAATTAAGCAATAGAAACTGACATTGTGATGATATTCGTTGCACAAGTTTCATCAATACATGATGTGAAATCTGCGTCGATAATAAAACAATGTTTGACGAAAGAATATCACGTGATGTTGCGTGTACACAAACTCAGATAATGTGAGATCATATGACGTTGGTGCAAGACGTCGTGATGAGAATAGAGAAAAGTTATCCAAAGAGATTCTAAATTGCGTGAACGTCAATATCCGGTAAACGAACCGACACAGTCATTACCCCTGTCCTGCTTTATGCGAAATGAACCAGAGATACTCCAAAAGAATGGTATTTGAGAAATAAATAACTAGATAATTGTATGTGATATTTTGAAGACATTAATATTAATCAGTGTTATATTGCATATTATAGCTGAGTTTTAAGCGATGGTTCGCCAAGATTGCTTTATCGCTGAAAGAAATAACCGCCAATATGGCTTGATCATTTTACGTGTATTTTTTATAATTTGAATTAAATAAAATTCAAATTTAAATCTAATAAGTAAATTCATCTTTTTCCGAAAACCACTGATTAAGGTATTCGATCAATACTACTAATGATAACGTCGTAGAATCGCGTCTCTACACAATTTGTGTTATACATGCATTTTATTTCACGTATCGTTTGATGTAATCTATTCAAAGCTGTGTCGTTTGACACGTAAACATTGAATCTCCCAAGTCGTTTCCCAAACGTCTTAGCTCGCAGAAAACCTGCATCCCAGATTGACTAATTCGAACTAAACTAAGATCACTCGACGCATAGCCATCTGGGCTTTCCAATCAAAACCACAAAACGACTTCTTTCTATCTTTCCTTTGATGTGACTGACTGACGGACTGACTGATAATGTCAAGGATACAGCTGATGCCCTAATATCATTTTATGCGCAAGTATTTTGTCCAAAGAACGTGTCAACGCTGACGTCTTTGCCGCACCCACTACAAGTTGAATGCCTTAGCAACATCGAGGTAAATCCTACGGTTGTGCGAAAGCATCTACGCCGGCTGAACGTTCGCAAATCACCAGGAGAGGATGGAATAACACCCGCTGTTCTGAAGTCATGCGAGCTGGAGCTTTGTGGCCCACTAATTGATCTATTCAGACACTCATTGAATACGGGAACCGTACCAACTCAATGGAAAACCGGTGTTATCACACCAATCTACAAGGGGGGCAGTCGTTCTGATCCGGCGAATTACCGCCCCGTGACGCTTCTTTCAGCGGTTTCTAAAATTTTGGAACGCCTGGTGTGTGAACGACTTGTTGAACATCTCGAGAACCATCAGCTAATAACTTTCACACAACACGGATTTAGGAAAACATATTCATGCCTGTCTAACTTACTCACGACTCTAAATGACTGGACGCAAGCACTAGACCAAGAGGGTTCCGTTCATGCCGGTTACTTAGATATATCTAAAGCATTCGACAGAGTGAATCACTCCTTACTGCTTCAGAAGCTGCAGAATGTTGGCGTCATCGGAAACCTACTAACATGGTTCACAAGTTACCTGTCTGGACGCAAAGTAAAAGTCAGAATAGATGGTGAAACTTCTCGAACAATTGAAGCCACGAGCGGAGTCCCTCAGGGTTCGGTTCTCGGTCCGATAGTGTTTCTCTTATTTATAAATGACCTATCGAACTTACTAGCATGTAAGCTTGTTTTATTCGCAGACGACGTAAAAATCTGGACGAAGGTCAACTCTATCGAGGACTGTCAAGTTCTGCAAGGAGATTTGAATAAGCTGCGCCAGTGTTCAATCCAAAACAAACTGCCATTTAATTTCCGCAAGTGCAAAATGTTGCAAGTCGGAAAACCCTTTCCCTTTCCCTATACACTTGGCAGCCACCCGCTTGAATGGAGTACATCACAAAAAGATCTCGGAATCTTGGTGTCTGGCAATTTGAAGAACAGCCTACAGTGCGAAGCCGTCTACAAGCGTGCGTGCAGCTTGCTAGGTTTACTGGAACGCATTTTCGGACGTTTCCCACCACACTCACTCGTGAAATTACTAAACACTTACATACATCCTGTCGTTGACTACGCTGTACAAGCTTGGACGCCATGGATGGAAAAAAACATCTCGCTCCTCTAACGAATTTATCACAAGGCAACCAAAACGGTTACCGGATTGAATAATTTACCCTTTGGGCAGCCACTGACCAGACTTGGACTGTGCACCCTCGAACGCAGACGTATCCTACACGACCTCACTCTGACATATCGAATCATCTACGCGAAATCCCACCCTCTCAAACACCTCTTCAAGTTTCGTTCCGTTGTCCCCACACGCAGCCACCCTTTGACCCTTCAAATCCCACACTCATGATTGAATTGTCGTCGTCACTTCTTCGCTGTTCGTGTATGCTTCTTGTGGAATAGCTTGCCGATAGATATTGTTACCTCAGCGAACGAGCACATCTTTAAACAAAGGTTACGAAACCTTATGTTGAGAACTACTGCGTTGGCCCCTACCTATTGATGTCTATAAAATTTTAACGCACGGAACTACCGTCCATCCAAATATTCTTTTCCCTCAGTCTGTGTTGCCATTGAGGATTATTTTTGCTCCACCTATGAAGAACATGGACATGATCATACAAGTAACGATTTTTTTAATAATTTTTATACGTATATCCTATGGTATTGTACAGCAATTTGCTTTTTTAACCATAAATCTTGAATCTTGAATCCTTGTGATTGCACCACCAAACGTCATCACTCCCGATATACAAGATTCGGTTCAGCAACTCTTTCTCAATGATCGGTGGATTAACACCAGAGGGTGACAAATCAAATAGGAGTCTTCGGTCGATCTACCGACGATCAATCAAATTATTTTCAAGGTGAATACATATTACTCACGTGACAATCCAGTCATAATGATGATAACCAACATGACCGGTTTGTAGTGATCTCCAAGCGCGAACATCAAGAGGACCATCAAGACGAACGCCAGGCACATGAAGCATACACCGGCAACGTTGAATCCAGCATAGATATTCTCCTTGTGCTCCAATGAGTCTGAAAACATGGAGAAATATAATAAAATTATGGATTGATGTATTGTACGCGAACAACCTCAACCCGTACACTTCCTAACTGGATGCTGACTGTGAGTGTTTTTAAAAGGAAGCAATAGGATTAAGCTGAGTGAGCCTGGAGCCAATTATAAGGTGGTAAACAAAATTATCGTCTCAAAATGTTTCACGGTTTTTACATCCACGTAGTGCTGTTAATTCCCAGTAAAGGTCCCATAAGTGGCGAAAGTATAGTGTTGCTCACATCCCCATCCATTGCACACCACGACCGTTTTCCGGATTTTTGCCGTCATCAGGTGAAGACAGCAGGATTAGGTTCAGTGAGACTTAAAACAGTGGATAAGTGGTAAACAAGGTTATACTTGAATGCCACTGTTACATAGGGTTCGTACAACGAACCACGATGTTCAAACACAGAATCACAAAGTGATTCCTAGTAAAGCAATCAAGGCAATTATGAATGACCAAAGTAATGTGTTGCTCACATCCTCCGAAATTACACTCCACTACCGGCTTCTGGCTGTTTGCCGTCATCAGGTGGAGACAGTATGATTAGGTTCAGTGAGCTTTGCAACAGTGGATAAATGGTAAACTAGGTTATAGTTGAATGTCACTGTTACATAGGGTTCGTACACGGGGTTCAAACACAAAATCACAAACTGATTCGTAGTAAAGTAATCAAGGAGCTTATGGATGACCAAAATAATGTGTTGCTAACATCCCACTCCACAATTGTTTGTGTTCATCAGGTGGAGTGAATGAGGTTACATTTAGTGAGCAAGTTAAACTGTGAAAAAGTAGCCATCGAAAGACACCGTTAAACAGGGTTCGGTCGAAGAACATTACTGCTCTGGAATTAGATATGCCTCTACTGCGAAACAACACCTGGATCTAAATATAAAAGTAATATTATCTAGAATTCAATGTGTATATGTATGATTAGGTTGTTTGCTTATTTAAACATAAATCTTGAATAAACTGGTAAAATTCTCGGCAATTCCTTGATAATTCAGATAAAAGTACGGCGAGCCAAATATAAGCTATGTGCAACAGCTTCACATGGGTAATCACAGATCCATATGTTTAAATTTGCATATTTCAAATTTTAAATTTTGGCAGTTATTTAAATTCAGGTTTGGAGTGAAGGTCAACCATGATGATATGCTGCTAAGCTTTTTCTTTTTGCATTATATGAAAAAAAATTTCAGGAATATTACAATATGCTTTCAATTATGTATACTGGAATTTTATCTTGAGCATCCCCAACTTCAGGATCGATTAATCATCGATCTTTTGTCACCAATTTGAAGAATATTTATTTCACTAAAACGGTATCATTTTTCGGTCCATTTCAACCACGAATTTACAACACTAATTAATTGATGCACTTTCTATTCGGTCATAGTAAGAACTCATAGAATTTACAGCGGGAACCATAGCATAGCAAATGCAAGGGCAAGGGCCAAATGTCTACTAGCAAAGAGTGAAGACGATGTGATTTTTAAACGTATGCGAAACAGCAAGTTTGATAAAACAGAAAACGCCCAACTGTCAGACAAGAACAAGAAGACCATCCAGAAGAAGCATTTTGAAATCAGTTCCACTGACAAGCTTTTCGGAATCAACAACAAATGGAACTCATCAACAGCCCAACTTCGTGAAGGCTGGACGTGAACCAGTTGACACAGAATCGACAGACAAATCTGAATAAAGTGACAACCAGTACGGACAATTTGATAACAGTGTCGCGAAAGCGAGATAGGCTTGTATCTCCATAGCATGTTTGTAATAAACACATTAACCGCGGCGTTCCCTTGTGTTGTGGGATGAACATTGGTGAACTTGAATAAAGATGGGAAGGTTGACCTCAAGGGTCAATTGGGAAGCGATAGACTAGTCGATGGGTTAACTGTGTAACAAGTGTCCTTGAAGCCGGTGTGCGAATTTTAATCGATATTAGGAAAGAAGACGCGATTTGACGTCAATCAACACCAGACATTATCAGCCCTTTCTTCCCAGATCTCTCCCCTGTGCTTGAAGATAGCATTCTATATCAAGCCTCCACAGTGAGAAGTCGAGAGATTGTTCGATTCACGTGATCATGTTAATGTCTAGTATGTTAATAAAAAAACGGCTTTGCATCACAAGTGCTTCTCATCCAACTTCCTATTTCAAACTCCCCATTAAGTATATTTCATGATGTATGGGAGTTTTCCAATCTAGAGTTCAAAGAATCTCATCTAGCCCTCGCAGAGGAAAGATCTATTCGGAATATGTCCTTCTTGGTATATGGAAGCTGAAGAAGAGATTCTTCATTCAGAATTAGACTTTCCGGTCATGTTAATCTCCCTGGAACATGAGATCGTCATTCGCTTGTGAAGTCCATCCCACGTAGATAACGATCGAAGGAGCCAACTGACCATAAAAATCAACACTATAGACGAAGCCGAATCGTATCAATTGCAATTCCAACAAGCCAACAGACAACATATGATAATGATAATCTAAAATGTATCGATCAATAAAAATATACGTGTAGACATAATCGAAGCATTTGCCAGAACTTACGGAATATATTCAGATGTTGAGTTAAGGCCAAGACACCTAGGATCACTCCAATCGCCAAGGTCACCACAAACATCATTCGCATGGGAGTGAAGGACGCCATTGTTGACCAAAGTTGCGGCAAGCGTTCGTAGAGTCGAAGTGACGCGGAAACCGAAAAACAAGCGATTTATACGGTGAAATGTAATCGAAAGTGTCACATGACTGCTACACCCATAAAAAGTGTGACTAAGTGATATGTCATCGTTTGTGAGTGTGGGTGTGTGTGTCATCTTTGATATGTTGTGGTGTTCGTGTTTTATTGATTTTTCAGAACAGCATCATTTATCGTGACGAATCGGTGAATTAATGTGAGTTTTGTGCGACCTTGGTGGTTGCATTCTAATCGCAGAAATTTAGTGAATTGGGTGTGTGTATGATAGATGTGTCTTATAATATAACACTTCATCATTCGTATTTTTGTAAGGAAATTACAGATAGCGAGTATGAAAATTGATTTACATGTTTTAACAGTAAAAATAGAAACTACAATAAAATTGTTTGGGTATGCATTGTACGATTGGATTTCGTGGAATCATCAGACAAAATGTTCTCTCAACGTAGGCATGATATACAAAGGGAAATAAATTTACATAATAAATGCACAACGGATAATCGGTTTTCATATATGAGAAATTCATTAGCGGATGGAATAAACACCAAAATATTGAAGCAATTTCCGAGTTTGCTATACAAACCACTCACTTACTTGTTCGAGCAAACACTGGCAAGTGGAGTGATCCCTACAGATTAGAACCGCGGAACAATTTCTCCTCATTACAAAGGTGGAAATCGCTCCGATGTTTCTAATTACCTCTGTTACCTGTGATTTTAAAATTACTTGAACGACTCATTGTTGACGATCTAATGAAACATTTCGAGAATAGTCAGTTGCTTTCGAAGAACCAGCATGGATTCAGACGAAATTATTGGTGTTTGTCTAATTTCATGGTAACCAAAGATGATTGGACAAAATCGGTAGATAAAGGACAAGCAAAACACGCGTGCTACTTATATATATCAAAAGCATTCGATCGTGTTGACCATTCCCTACTACTGCAGAAGCTTGAAATACCTGGTATCACCGGAAAGTTGTTGAATTGGCTAAATGACTACCTAAAAATCTCACTAACCAGGTACGTGTTGATGTTGCATTATCCAAACCAATCGCAGGAACTAGCGGAGTTTCCCATGGTTCGATCCTTGGTCCGATCCTCTTTCTGGTTTATGTCAATGAAGTACCGGAAATTGTTCGAAGTAACATTTCGTTATTTGCGGACGACATAAAGATTTGACGCAGCATTCGTAGTCCAGAAGAATGTCTGCTATTACAAAAGGATCTTCATACGCTTCACAGCTGGTCGTTGAAGAACAAACTGCCGTTTAACTTCAACAAATGCAGGTTCATAAATGTGGGGAATCGAGTAGAGTTCACATATCACATAGGTTCGCATGTCATTGAAAATTGCAGTGAAGAAAAATATTTGGGCGTCTGGATATGCTCCAGTTTAAAAACATCACTTCGAACTAATACTGCCTTTAAAAAGCAACGCGTGTTCTAAGGATTCAAGGATTTAAGGATTTTTGGTTAAAAAAGTTAATACTTTACCACACCACAGGATTATGGTTTGAATAAAACATGAAAATTACAATAGTATAAAAGCAATAGAGAATATCAAATGTAAGGCTCATGAATGATGTTCGTTTGCAAATGCAAGTCCAATTTTGCTATGTAAAACGCCAGGCAAGGAGAGTCCACCACATGTTGGGGTAGGGAATTCCAAAGAAATATAGCACGTACGGCGAACAAATCAATACGGGAACTTGGAACGTAAAGGGATAAGGTGTGTCCGCGTGTCACTTTCCCGTCACACAAATCAAGTAAGTGTTTTACTGGATGTCCTTCGGTAGACACAATTCTATAGGTCAGAATCATATCGCGTCGTATCCTCCTTTGCGTAAAGTCGCATAGACCTAGACGTCGCAATCTGTCGGTGTACGGAACATTGCGAAGATCCATCACTGACTTACTTTACAAAACATTCCATACCCCGAACCATCCCTTACAGGATTTATTCACGCGAAGGGATACGAAAAATTATCGGACCCTTGAATATGTGCTGGTCGTACCCCATTCCCGCCTGAACTGTAGAAGGTATTTTTACTCTGTCCGTGTCTGTTTTACTTGGAACAGTTTACCTTCAACCGTTGCTCACTCCACTAGATTGCATGAAGTTGAAACGAAATTAGACGAATTTTTATTTAATTATCCGTTTCCAGAACATTTATATACTGTTTAATCTATTTCCTTATCTTGTTTATACACTTGAATTTCAATTTTAACCATGTTGTTGTTGTTAAGTTTGTACCTTTTTAGACCATTAAAAACCTTGAATAAGCTTGAATTACCTTGAAAAGACTCGTATAAAGGTACAATGCCGCTTTTCATCACTATCGATCATATCCGTCAGGGTATCTAGTGTGTTGCGTCACAAATTTTGTTGCTTTTATTGTTAGTCTGTAATTAAAGAAGTCTTAGTTAAGTGAATTCGACACGACACGTTAACGTGTCTAAATGTGAAAATTGAAATGATGAAAATTACAAAATCACATGTATTTCCATCGCATACACCCTACAAACAACATTATCCCACAGCGACCAGATTTTGTTAACCATTTCTCCACTATCTCAACGCATGCGTATCCTGATCATACTATCATTAAACAACAGGAAACCGGTCGTAAGATGTGTATGTATGATGTAAATGCACGCAAAAAAGGATTTTCGTTCATCGTCGCGGGTTTAACCCTATCTAAATGTGTGTAGATTTATGTGATTAAAATGGTTGGTCGTGCCAGCCTTATCCTTTAGTCGCAAACAAGTACAAAACTTGTATGAATTTCTGTAATGAATCGGTAAGAGTAGTTTATTGATGTCATTTATACCGGCCAGGGCTAAAACAATTAAGGGTTAATACGGCACGTATGGGTGGTGGTGCGTCAGTTGATATTGAACGCGCCTGTCCTTCTTAACGAGCGCAGAACCCACCATGGACTGTGCAGTTCTTAACCAGCTTATGATTGGTCAGGTGAATGAAATTTAAGCTTGATCTTTGTTCGTACTGACACTCTTGGCCTGCCGAAGCTTCTGTGTCAGAAGCGAAACGTTACCAATAAACTACTCTCATCGATTCATTACAAACTTTCTTTTTTCGTGATTATGATTCTCCGATCGGTCACAAACATTTTCCATTACATTGTATGTATTTCTATCTATCGTTTTATACCCAGTCATGGGTGGTATAAAGACAAACGAGTGTACTTAGTTTCGTATATCCCGACGCCTCCAGGATTATTTGAGGCTAATATCGATCACAAGAAGATGACAGATGTATTTTTACATTCGATACACGTGAGTTTCCAATCTAATTTCACCAGGCCATTCGAGAACGCTGCACGTCTTCTCAAAAGTGACCTCTCCTTGGCGAGTGAATATCTTGCTTCTTGTGTAACGGAAGTGAGGACAAACGCTTTCAGTTGGGACTAATTGATTTTGTTTAACAACAACCTCTCAAATAACTTAGCTGTTGTATCAATGAGGCTTATTCACACACAGATTTATCTATAACTTTGGGTAAGGGTTGGATATTCGGCATACCGAAGTCTGACTGGAATACTTTCGTTTCCCAGAGTAATTTGTATAGTGGAAATAATAATGCGGCAGCCCGTGCTTCGATGAGTTTATCGTAAATCCCATCCTTGTCTGGCGATCTACCGCTGTTCGATTGTCGTAGGACACTTGCACTCGTACTCTGATGGGGTACCGCAGTTTAGTGGGTAACCGCAGTTTTGTACTGGGACAGCAATCACCTCCATCGAAGCTGATTGGCGGTTCAGTAACTGACTGAAATGCTCAACCCGCTTAGCTATCTTCTCTTTAGCAACAAATATGAGAATTCCTGACCAGTTTCTAAGGTTCGAGCAAAAACTACAGCTTTCCGATGCAAGAATCATCAGACGGAACGGTTTTTGCAAAGTTTCACATGTTCGCTGCAGCTTCCAGTTGAGATTCGGTTTCCGGCAGTATATTTGACTTTTCGTAAGGGCGAATCGTGCAGCGTATCTCCTTAGGAAGCTTTACTTAGAAGCACCGTGCATTTAAGCATCACACGATTAATCAGAGAGCTTAATGGTGTTCTGTGAGAGCACGTCTCACCGGTGTCTAGAAACGGTGCCTAGGTTTTCTAATGCCGCAGTCTGAGTAGCGACCTTTAGTCTGGACCACTGTTGTTCAACTGGAACATCACTACCCTCCAACTGCTCAGCAAACTGAGGAAGAGATAATACAGCTCTTGGCTGTTAAACGCAGATCACGCCACCGACGTGCAGCTGATGTTGATCGACTGAGTAATGCCTGTCTCTGTGATCGCTGCCAGAGAGGTTGCCACTCCAGAACCGGACTGTTTAGTCATTCTAAGTGCTGCGGGGGAAGAAACCATCATGCGTTTGTGATGTATATTGATGGGTTACATCGACCAAAAGTGGCCATTGACAACAACAGCAGCAAAAGGCGTTTTATGGTACAGTAATGACTGTACCATAAAACGCATTTGATTCCCCGTTCACAGACCTATAAACAAAATAGCTATTCAATTCCAAGTCATAGATGAAGACAAATGCTAAATGCCTCATTACGGTAATCTCCAGATTCAAACTAGTCAAAATTTATTCTTATATTATTCGTTAAATAAATATTTTTCACGATATATTTCGCATAATCTAAACACTAATAATTGCGTCATAAATGATGCGTTTTACATTTGCGCATCAATTCAAACAGGTCATCGGTTAATAGCTGACCCGAATCTGGCTTCGTATCGCCACTTTCTGTAATGTTTGGCACTACGTTCACTTCACATCAGGGTTGTACTGTGAACATTCGAGCGCCCGTTGCGAACAAATGAAGCGCACCTTCAAGTGAGGTCTGCATTCCATTGAAATGTTTTCAAACAATTACTACTCATAAGTATTTGAATACACATAATTAATCTTGTACCATGACCTTATTTATTCAATTATGTGTTGCGCATTTTTATCACCTAATTATTTAGGCCATGTGATAAAGATGAACGCTCTGGAAATTAGCATGACGTGGTATGAACAATTATTGCAAAATGAGGTCGCAACTTTCTAAATAAGTTGTCCTAAAATGTTGGAGACAGTATTTGAACTTACTTGGATACCGTAATCAGGAGTGAGACCCTGCTATAATAATTCGATGAGCTTTTTCATCTCCAAATATCACTATATAAGGGAACAATATCAGTGCAAACCAATGTTCTTTATCACATTATCATAACGTTTTGTGAATAGATCTACAGCATGCAAAAATATTGCTATTCCACTAAAGTCAAAACTCAACAAACGTGTGTATTTAATCAGTAATTACGTGTGCATTGCATTCCATCAATTGACGAGTTATTCGTAACCCAACCGCGAGGTAAACAGGACAAAGCTGGAATGGAACGTTTGAGCAAAATTCCTGCGTCCAATCTACAATGTGTCTTGGCTGAGGACACGGTATTTATTTATAGGACAACAACAAAATCAACGTATGAAAGTACAAATTGGCTCAGAAAACAAGTTGTTTGTCCGCACGCAGAGTGTACGTGATGTATGTATAGAAAACAATGATTGTTGGACCGTCACACGTACAATTAGAATGTAGGTAATCAATGTAGCGATAAATCGTGGGCGTTTGCTTACACGGTTTAAAACGACACGTTTAGAATGCAGGCGATGAATATAGCGAAAATGATGGGAGTTCGTTAACATGGTGAAGTGCGATACCTCTTGACTGGAATGTAACGACCGATTGAAAACTTGTCGTCTTGGTCAAATTCAAGATAATTCTTCGTTTCAAATTGTCTACAAAGCAACAAGCTTAATCACAAACATAGGATGTCACAAATTGAAATGTGGGTTTCTAAACAATATATCCCAGAGTTGTTGATGTCAAATTGCAGCCTTCCATTGCAAAAGCATCCGAGTCTGACTCAGAGTCGCCAGTGAAAATATCTCAACTTGCATCAAAATGACAAAAGTCCGACGTCGACAGAGTCGGACCAATAAATACTGTTACTGACTCGTTGTTACATGCTACAAGCTCAATAAAGTGTCTCTATACGAATGCCCAAAGTTTGTTTAATAATTTGGCTGAACTAACCGAGCTGTGCAAACGATACTCACCAGACCTCGTCGCTGTGACTGAAACCTGTTTCAATCTTGTATGAATGAAAGGGAACTGTCGATCCCAAACATGATATTATTACGGAACGATCGTCCACGAAAAGGTGGTGGTGTGGCTTTATACTTTCACGAACGTCTTCAGTGCATGAAGATTCACGATCCCAATCTCGAATCAGAAGATACCCTCTGGTGTAGCCTTACACAGGAGTCACAGGACGACTGCATTATTGGTATAATATATCGCTCTCCATCTTCGACGGATGCTCAAAACGACAGGGTATTAAAGGCTCTACAATATGCCGGAGAGATGCAAAGCTTTCAATTACTGGTCATGGGAGATTTCAACCTTCCTCATCTTTTTAACAGATCAGATCACCCTCTACACACACCTGATCATAAATTCCGTGAGCTGATCGATATGATTCCACTGCATAACCATGTGTCCTACTTTACTCACAGAAGAGGATCAGAGTTACCGTCCGTTTTGGATCTAATCCTTACTTCCGAGACAACAGCAGTTGAAGGTGTTGACTACATTGCCCCTCTCGGTCGAAGTGATCATCTTGTGTTAGGTTTTGAATATGTATGCAGCGCTAAACGAGTATGTGAGTCCGCAAAACTATTCAGAAGGATCGACTACGTGAGTTTACGTGACGCGCTTGGGTTAGTAAATTGGCGAATGCTTGATTATCACAACACGGAAACACATTGCCCCACACTTACAAAAAGTCTTCAGTCAAGCATATATCAAAATTCGCGATTTGTTAATGAACGAAGGGTAAGCGACTTTCGCTTTAAACTTCGTAGTCGCACGAAAAAATGGATCGGGCAAAGGAACTCTGCTTGGATTCAACACAGAAATACCAACAATTTTGCGGAATTCGCAACAAAGTAAACACTCTCATCAAAGAAGACAAGCAAAA
>JACCGJ010001488.1:17003-39771 GCA_013407085.1 Atriophallophorus winterbourni | reverse complement strand
TGGCGTAAATCTCGTGGTGGCCAACTGTCCCAATGGCATATACATTTAAAAACCCTTAACTAGTACCCTTTCTAAAGTCAGCGACTGATGTCCCCCAGCGATCAGTATCGCAATGGTTAGTTACGCTTCAGGATATGTCCCGAAACCGTGTTCAATGGCGGTCTTGCACTAAGCATATTCTTGGAGTGTTTGCTTAAGCATGTATGTTGTCGAGCGGAGTGACGAGGAAAACTTGTTATGATGCATGACAGTGAAAGCCGCAAGGAAGCTGCCATGCTGATGTCGCTCTACACGTTCACGAAACTTGTTTGAATGTATGTTCCATTCGAGGTGTAGGCACCTCTTCCCAGTTTGTTTATGCTTACTATTCTATAGAATCCGTAGCTATTTAAGTCCCACCCTTCCCCATCTTTTGGGGTTATACTTTTATGGTTGTCTGGCAGTTAAGCATTCGGTACGTGCTACCGGTGTAATGCTGTCTGTGATGATGATGATGATGATTTATATCGGTTGATAGATAGCACTATAAAACCATGAGACAACGAAATCCTGAAAAATGGGTGGAGCCTACAAAGCTACGGAATCTGTAGAAGATTATGGACGCACACTGGGATGAAGTGGACACACACACACCTCGAATTAAACACGATTTCGATCAAGTGTCTCGAACCGGTAAAGTGACATCAGTATGACAGCTTCTCCTTGCGGCTTTCATTGTCACGCGTCATAACATGCTTTCCGTGCAAATCCACTCGAGAGTATACAAGATTATTCTAACACTTCAGGACGACGCAGACAACAAACTCATCACCATTTTGAGCAACATCTCCGAGGCTGGTCAGAATAGTATGGTAGCTGCGGTTTCCATACGTACCAATGCGTATTCTATCTAAGATAAACAGGAGAGCTTCTTACAAGATCAGCATTTTATACAGTTGGTTGTTGGCCTCCTTCGGTCGATGTCGACCATGGATGTACATCACAATCGAATGAATGTTCATGTTCTACAGCTTTTTGAATGACTAAACAGTCCGATTCGGGAGGAACAATCTCTCCTGCAACGCTGGCAACGATAGTCAGAACTCGATTGTAGAGCGTCAGTTACACGCCGGCGGCGTGATCTGCGTGCCACAACCAAGAGCTATATCTGCTTCTCTCCAGCTTGCAGTCGACGCTTTACACAATACCTCCAAAGTGAGCGGTCAAGAGGAACTTCTTCTCCACTTGCGCGGGTCAGTGCCAAGAGCTCTCATATCTCTTTTGCAAACGTCTTCGTACCGCAAGTGCGGTTTGCCCAATGGTCGACTTCCTTATTGCAACTCACCATAGAGTAGATCTTTCGGAATACGACCATTTTCCATTCTGTAGACATGACCAAGCCACCACTGGCAGCGCTGTCGCAATAGAGTGAACATGCTCTGTAGACCAGCTTTGGAAAGCACTTCAGTGTTAGTCACTCTATCCATCCACGACGGATGCGAAAAAGCAATAAAGCTACAGTTAATAAAGCTTTATTGCCTATACGCTCCTCATGATAAACCAGCAAACATCATCAATGAATCAGCAGCTCTCGGACAGTACGATCAAGTTCGTATTACCCTAGACCATCACCTCCGGGCAGCCCAAATTATGTTGAAACAACTGTCTCAGTGAGCGGGTTTTTACATTTGTGGAAGAATCAACTATTTTGAAACTTGATCAAACGCTACTTAACCAACCCGTGCAACATTAAATTAGTTAAAATTGATCGACTCAAAAGTGGATTCATTTTGTAAATTTAATCGCGGAACCATTCGAGTTGATCTCTCACGCATCAACAAAATCTCAACGTCTACTCAACTTATTTATCGATTTTCAATAGCGAGGAACCCAACAAGGACAAAGCTATCATGTGAACACTCATGCTCAAACGTTAATCGATGATGACCTTAAATGACCGGAGAATCTGAAACAAGGTGAACGCTATGAGTACACACCGCCTTGCGGTCCAACAGACTGCTCACCTGCGTGTAAACGAGCGGTGGGTTGATCCAATCATAGACGAAGATGGTGCCCAGTTTACCCCGAAACGAACTAATGGACGCTGTGAGTATTTCCACGGCGCGATCGAAGCGGATCAGACCTTCTTTGCGTGCCTTGGTGATGGTGTCCAAAGCCCAGACAATTGGCGCGAAGTAGAGGTCGATTTCCAATGGTGGGGTGGTTTTGTAAATGTGTAATTCTTCTTCCGTCATCAGACCTGCGATCAGAATGGAAATAGGTGTGTTGTGACACTCTGTGCGCATTCGACCAACCGTGATTGCGTAAGACGGATATACATTCGAATGGCACCCGCTTGCACAGGCATGGGATCGGTTTGGAAACAAAAATTTGGTGGTTACCATGTGTGAGGAAATCACAAGCCTGATCCAGGAAAAGTGCCGCGCAGTCAAAGACTTCACATGGGTTAAAATACGGTGAGATTGCCCAGGCCTAAACAGAGGAAAATAAATGGCAGTGAGACTCCAGCGTGTATACGCATGCAGCTCACTAACGGTGGCAAATCAATTTAGCACGGTGTAAGCTGCACAGCAAATTCGTGCAAACGTATTTACCAAGAATAAATTCATCCCATTATAAAGAAGGTTATACTTGAATGCTACTGTTGCATAGTGGTTCGTACAACGAACCACGATGTTCAAACCCAGAATCACCCAGTGATTCCTGGTCAAGTACTAAAGGCACTTAGGGATAACCAAGGTGATGTGTTGCTCATATCCCCTAAATTACACTCTGCTTAAACATCGTGGTTCGTTGTACGAACTCCATGCAACGGTGACATTCAAGTATTACCTTGTTTACCATTTATCCACTGTTTCAAGGCTCAATCAACCTAATCTTACTGTCTCCACCTGCTGACGGCAAACAGCCAGAAACCGGCAGTGGAGTGTAATTTCGGGGAATGCGAGCAACACATCACTTTGGTCATCCATCACCGCTTTGAGTGCTTGACCACGAGTCACTATGTGATTCTATGTTTGAACATCTTGGTTCGTTGTACGAACCATGTGTAACAGTGGCATTCAAGTATACACTTGTTTACCATTTATCCACTGTTTCAAGGCTCAATGAACCTAATCTTACTGTCTCCACCTGATGACCACAAACAGCCAGAAACCCGTAGTGGAGTGTAATTTCGGAGGATGTGAGCAACACATCACTTTGGTCATCCTACGATACTTTATAAATTTGAGAAGTGTCCACTGCGGTCACAAGATTTAGGATCTATAAAGAAGACTATTTTATTCGTTTGCAGGAGTTTTGAGCAACCACATAAATTTCTAAAAAATGCTTTAAAATATTTAGTTTCGAGCATTTGTGTTTTAGGATGGTTTTGGGCGTCCGATATTTTCGTACCGTAATCCCGCGGTAGTGTGAACGTCTCGCTTGTTTAAGCATACACCCTTTAATCCTTGATCGGGTGTCTAACGGTTCCGTTCGCTATACCTCCGCTCTGCATTTCATCCAACGGCGAAAACAATAGTGGTTTAACCATGTCCGTCGAAAGATAGACTCATTAACCCACCAGTAAACCGTGGAAGCTTCACAACGGTCAGGTCAAGACGTGGATCTCGTTTGTGAACTGGCGTGATGCAAGCCATTATGAGTGAAACCCGCCAAATACAACTCTGGAGTCAGCTGCACATGGTTTACTGACACCTAATCCCCAGACATTTAATCACCAAGTCACTTCATCCTCAGTCAATTGATCTTCAGTCACTTAATCCTCAATTTGATAACTTCTGAAGAATTTTGAATACGTTCAAATGAATTTATATAGCAGGAGAGATTTGCAATTGATTTTAAAAACGTCAATCTTTCCGTAGTTGAGTATCGCTGAATTGCTCGAGATGTCCTGGCGCATATCTCAGCATACTACTTTTGTTTGATAAGAACCCCAGCACTTGCTTAAAGAAAAGAGGCCGTATGCTGTCTGCAATTATTTCGCAAATCTTTCCAGGTTTCAGGTGGAAATATAGCTGGTGCAAGTTTTTCTCGTCGACCTCGAACAAAGGTATGTTCAAAAAAGATAACAGTTCATTCATCCTCTCACTTTGAGGCATAGATTCGGCTAAAATCTCAAATGTGTCGATTATATCATTCAACAGCACAAAAGCCAACTGATAGGATCCTAATCATGAGGCGTACATCATCGTCTGCCTCATAATCTGCTTTCATCCCTAGTTCACATATTTTTCATTGCATGGCTGGGCATAGATAAAAATAATATCCAGTCACTCTTGCGGATGGGAAGTTTGAGCGAAATGCATTCATAGCTGCACTTTCAAAGCCAGTTAAATGAAATCCGGTGCTGCATTCGGCGCCATATCTTACTACTTACTACATATCCAATTAATATTGCCATTACTTGATTGCTTCTCGAACCAAAACTCGTTTCCCATGTAAATTAATGTCCTTCGATCTTTGTTCCTTGTACCATATTCAAGAGTCATTGCACACATTTAAATAACTTGTTATCTTAAATACCTTCCCTGAGGATTAAGTGACTGAAGATTAATTGACCGGGGATGAAATGACTTGAAGATGACATGTCTGGGAATTAAATGTCTGGGGATTAAGTGTCGGTGATTAAATGTCTGCCGATTAATTGTCTGGCGATTAAGTGACCGTTCACCCTGCACATAAGTAAAGTGAGATAATCTCAAGTCACCTACCTGAGCTGACCAAATGGTCATCAGTCGGGAAACGTAGACGCGCTCTCGAAGAGATTGCCCTCAACGCGAGACAATACGACAAGTTCACGTAGCGCATGATGGTCCGACGAATTCTCCTGGCCCGCTCTCCATTACCATGACAATAGGCAGTGAGATTTAACGCCACTTCGTCAGGCCATGGCAAAGACATAAATTGTTCCCACCATCGAGAGACAATCATGGCGACGTAGAAGCCGAGGACAAACGGGACAGGAATGACTTCGTTGTATTTGTAACAGAAAAAACATGCTTGCTCGAAGTACCTGGAGAAAGAGGAATAAGGTACACACGATGGCTGTGGGAACCATGTTGCAAGGTCTCAACTGTATGAACGGATGGATAAAATCATAAGCCTAATCCAGAAAACAGTACCGCACAGTCTACTGCCTAGACAACATAGTATGGCGGATATTTGAATAGTATAGAAATAAGCAATAGCATTAATTAGTAAACAAATATCAGTCATCATCATCACCATCATCACCGGAGACCTGATTCAAGATTTATGGTTGAAAAAGCAATTAACTTTACAATAACCATAGAGTGGAACTATAGGTACAAATGTATATATATGTATAAATAAAATCAAAATCAATGGGGCGATGATAGTTTATTAATAGTTGGGGGTAGAATTCGGATTAGCTCTCATATAATAGTCAAATTTCGATTTGTATATAGATAAACTGTTTGAGCTTATCAAATCGGCAGGTAGGGAATTCCAAACAAAGCAAACACGCACCGAATAAAAATAATTGCGGCAGTTCCGTTTGGAATGTGGTATTTCCAACTTGCAACCATGACTACGGATGTTGCTGGATGTTCGAAGGTGGAATAATATATCCAGGGGGTGGGAAACAGTAGTTAGTATTCTGTATGCGAGGATGAGATCACCTCGATTCTCCTTTGTGCACGTGTCCTCAGTTCCAGTTGTCTGAGTCGCCCATCGAATGGCATATTTCCGAGACCAATGACAAGCTTAGAGGCTCTCCGGTATATGCGATCCAGAAGTAAGATGTCTTTTTGGAGCAATACTGACCAGGCTTGTACGACAGTCTAGAACCTGGTTTATATAAGTGTTCATCGCGAGAGGAAAACACCGCGGGGAAAACATCAAAATATCCGCCGTAACATGCTGAGCAGCCGAGACGTGCTTTGTAAACGGTTTCGTATTGTAGACCATTTTTCAAACAACCGCACATCCAGACACCCAGGTCCTTTTCTTCTTCGGTGTACTCCAGGATTTTTTCGGCGAGCTTGTATTGCTAGGAAAAGCCACGGTCACGACGGATTTGAATGATCTCCGACTTTTGCATATTTAATGGCAGTTTATTTTGGGATGACCAGTTGTACAATGCATTTAAGTCGTTTTGCTGAAAAATACAATCATCAGCATTGCTAGTTCGCCTCCATACTTTTATATCGTTAGCAAAGAAAACAATCTTACTGTCATTTGGTATTGGTATATCGTTCATATAGATTAGGAACAGTATTGGTCCACGCACTGATCCTTGTGGAACACCGCTGGTGACATCGATTTTCTTCGATAATAGGCCGTCCACTCGAACTCGGATGTTTCTGTTGCTGAGGTAATCACTTATCAATTCATATAGTCTTCCAACAATACCGCGTTTCTTTAGCTTGTTCATGAGTAAATTATGATCACTTCTGTCGAAATCTTTAGAAATGTTCAGGTGGCACGCATGAATACAGCCCCCCGCATCTTAAACCCCCGTCCGATAGCCTAAGCTTGTTATAAAATTTGTTAGACCAGAGCTATTTCCGCAAAACCATATTGGGCAACTGCCAAGTATTCCCGATGTGGCACTATTTCTGCGGTTATTATTCGCTCCAATTTTTTGATACCAAAGACAGCAATGTCACCGGCCTGTAATTTTTAACATCAGGACGGCAAACACCTTTGTAAATGTCCCAGTTTCCAGTCTTTTGGTACCGCACCAGCTTGAAGCAAATTATTAAACATGCAACATAAAGGTTCAGATAGCTGCGCATGACAAGTTTCAAGAAAATTTGGAGTTATCTCGTCTGATTCAGGTGATTTCTTTACGTTTAATTTTCGTAAGTGCTGCTCTCCCACCATCGGAGTAATCAATACTTCACTCAAGGTCGGTCGGTCAAGTCGAATGATTAGTTCCTGATCAGGCTCCGTGGATTTCAGTGCAAAACCTTCGGCATAAAAGTCTGCTAACAGGCCAGCGGTTTGATTAATAGATTCTGTGAAGCCAGACGAAGTTTTTAGTGCAAAGACTCCTGGTTTATAAGTGGTTCTATCGTTTACAAGTCAATATAAGAGCTTCGGATTCTGGTGCATCTGAGAAATCAATTGCGATTGAAACGTCTGTTTAACATCTCGAATTAAACTGATAACTTTGTTTCACAGTCGTGTAAATTGTGCCCAAGAATCCGCTGTGTTGGTAGCCTTGTGAAACTCCCGTGCTATTGCCCTTTGTTTCATCCACATTTAAGTCCTGCTTCGTGGTAAAAATTTATTACGTTGAGGCGTTTTCTTCAAAACAAACATTGTTAGTTCCTGAAATATAGATATTAGGTGCTGTAAGAGAGATGGCCAATGACTATCCGGATTGGAGTAATCCAGTTTTACGAAACTAGTGCTTTGTAACTCGGCACACAGAGAACGGTAGTTCACCCTTCTGACGCATTTTGTTCCGTCACTGTTGCGCCTAGCGCTACAAACGTACTCGGATTCTAGGACGACGTGATCGCTTCGTCTGATTTGCGGTTTATAAACGATATTCTCTCAAGCTGTGGGATCTGATGTAAGTATTAGGTCCAAAATAGACGGCCGGTCTGAGTAAATCTAAAAACGTGGTTATAAAGGTGTGCGTAATCGAAAACGGCTCGAAGTTCATATTCAAGTGTTTTGATGGATGATCATCCCGGCTATAGAGCTGAGGAAAGTTGAAATCCCCCATTATTAATATTTGATTAATGTACCACGTTTTTACATAGCGCAAATCATTAATCAGTTTGTTGATTAGGTCGATAGTTTCTGTTGGAAAACGATAGATCACTCTAATAATGCACTGGTCTCCTGAAGTAAGATTCTGGTAGCACCAAAGCGTGTCATTCATATCAAGTGCCTGGTCGTTCTTAGCTCTACAGATAAACGATTGTTTGACGTACAGTGCTGCTCCTACGCCATCACCTAAGCGGTCACGCCGGAATAGAGACATGCTGGGAAAAGAGAGTTCATTATCAGACTATGAAGCATTGAACCACGTTTCTGTTATTGCAACTATATCTGGCGCTGTTTCAATACAAATTTTGAAACATTCGATTACTTTGTTGAAAAAGCTGTTTGCGTTTGCATAGATGCACTTAATTTTATTTTTCGTGAGCAATCACTGGCTCTAAACTGAAGTTATTGGTCCGGCTTCTATGGAGTAGTACTTAACAAATAGTGATGAATCATGTGGTATGTGATAAGGTGTTAAACAGTGTGATGCAGGATCCCTCTGATTAGTCAGTGCCTGGGATGATAAAACATTTGAGCTTCTTATTGGTCGCCGACCGCTTGAATCAACAATCAGGTTTTGGTCTGAATTGCTCAGTCCGACTTGATTTGATTTGACAGAATTACACCGGGTGCATGTATCAAATGCCTAACTGCTATACCACATGACAAAGTAAAATCCCAAAAGACGGCAAAGGGTGAGACCTAAATTGTAACGGATTCTGTAGAAGAGTAAACAAAAATAAACTGGAATCAGGCGCATACACCTCGAGTATAACATGCAGTTAATCAAGTTCCGTAAGCGAATAGAGCCACATCAGCACGACAGATTCCTTGCAGCTTTCACTTCCACACATCGTGACAACCTTTTTTCGTCACTCTACTTGACATCAGATTTTTAACTGAATTACCAAAACAGTAAAAATGTCGAGAAGACCTTAAAAATATTCCGATGAAACAAACACACGTACTCAGCAACGATCAACAGTTATCAGTGTAGTGATGGACTATTGTCGCTTCATGACTTCCTGCATGTGTCATTCACACAACCGGAGTATGTCTACCAAAACAATCTCAGTATAACTAATGATTTAATCAGCGTATACAAAAACAAAGAATAAAATATGTAAACTGTTCTGAATTAGACAACCATAAAAATGGAAGCAGACTATTATTGTGATTTTCCGAGAATACCAGAGGACTCAATCAAATTTTAATAGAATTGCAAAAATAACTACAACCTTAAATCAGCTGAAATCTATCAACTTCAAATGCTAGTGGGTGACAACAGGAGTTTGCTAAAACCTATTTCATTTCAAACGTAATTAATTTAAGCATTATGAAAATTATTGAGGAAAAAAGCACCAAAATTGTTACATCTGTTGATGATGTTTGTGATTTGAATTTGGTATTTAAACAATCGTCCAATTTTCCCATCATTAAAATTCAAATAATGATTGAACGCTCGGCAAGTTAATTGACAATTTTTTTTGATTGATGTTTCTAATCAGAATCTTAATGATCAAAAACTCTTGAAAACAATGAGTCGCTTTCGCGCTATCAGATAAACATTATTCACATGAAAAGTCAGTTTAGTAACTCAATAATTTGAAAATTTAGACACCGTTTTTATTTAGAAAGATGTGATAGCATACGTATATCGCCTACTAAATGACGAAAGATTAGCTATGTCAAAGCTACGAGAAATAACGAGAACGAACCTGGTTATCGTGCGATAAACTCATCCGCTGTTGAAAAATATAACCTTTTATATCTTATTGACCATTGCTAGCAAATGTAGCATCATCCTATGTCTTAAAACCCCAATGAATATAAAATGAACATTTTTGTCCCAGTGTAGATAAAACAGTTGAGTACTCTATACATTTAGCTTTGCATATCATATTAAACAGTTTATATAATGAGGGTTATGGCATGAAACCTCAGAAATAAATTTGATTTCACTAATATGTAAGTAATCTATAACATGGAGTATTTCGTGTATATACATTATTTTACGAAATAAACAGTGCCTCTCAAACATTCAATTAATTAAAACGTACATTCATTGCTGATTGAAAATAAGAGAACGTTGCATAACTGTTTGCGTGTTGAATGTATCACATATGAACTACAGAGGTAATATACGTTAAGAAATAAATTGGAATTCGTAACCTTCTCTGATTTTAATGGGATATTATATTGACTTGATTTGAAGGATACATGATAACTTACCTTTTGAAAATACCAGTCAACAACAGCCTGTAGATAAGCGACAACGCTGTGTATAAAGTGATAAATATCACCAATTCAAACCAAATCAAACGGTAGACACTACCCTTCCATCTACAACCGATTATAGAATGAGGTACAATAATTACATGAATAATAAACGGAGAAAGGTAGAATATTTTGTAGTTGCGATTACATGAGAATATGGAACGGTCATTTGAACTGATAAGTAAATCCAAAATTGATCATGTTCAAGTTCACTAAAAACAAGCTGAATTTGGAGAAGTAAAACAAATTTGAGCAAAAAATAAGAAAACTCTATTTGATATTCTATTTGCAAAAAGAAATTCACTCAATCAATTTAAACCTGAAATTTGAGCACGTCTAAAATAATTTGTGTATAGTAACATACATATTAACTTTAGTATTTTGTTTAGGTCCATCATTACTTTGAATATTGCCGTATTTTTCTCGTTTTACCGTGGTTCAAAGGGTTGCTTGTTAAATCTTCTTCCTTATGTTATACTCGTGGATACTTTCTCCATATTTAATCCTGTCCCAAATTTCACCAATATAAATTTTGTATTCTGAATTTGAATTAATATTATTCGCGGATATTACCGGAGAACATCCTTTCTTGCAATTTTTGAGTTTTGAAATACTCACCCGAAGCGAATATTAGGTATCTATCAACTTTGAATTGCTGCGACCGTAATTACACATTGTTAAACTCAGTTGATTATTCGCAATCCCGAATGTCCATCAATGGGTACGTATTCCCCCTTCAGGCATTACATTTTGAGTTTACCAAACAAAATCAATTGATATGTATTTCTCGATACTAATTTCATACTAAACTTGATTGGAAGTCTCGTGCTTTCCTTCCAAATGGATCACTTAAATGTTTAGTTTTTACAATTGTACGATTTAAGGTTGATGAAAGCCTGTAGGTCATTGGCAATGGCCATGCTCCGGGGACGAATCCCTATAGCACTGCACTTCTAACGACTACGGGCATCGACTCTATACTATGGAAATTTTTCAACCTGGCATATATAACACCAGCAATACTAAAATGTCAAGCTTCCGATTGAAAATATGGTGGTTTACGCTGTCAAATTCCTTTGATTTATCTATGAAGCATACATGGATGGTATCCTTTTCATATACAAATGAAAGGTAAGAATGAGGTTTGTAATGAAGAAAAATCCTTTCTCATATCATGTGGCCCTCTCAAAAAACAATCAGTTTTCTTTAGGTAATGTGCTCAGATTTTTCTACACGATGAATTTCAGCAAATTATAGATGGCGAAAACCAGGAAACTTATCAGTGATTTGCTTATTTTTCAAGGCGCATTGCTTTTGTAAATCGGAAAGATGATAACAGATTTCCAGTCCTAATGTATGACACATTTGAATAGTAAATAGCAGAATAACTTTGTAGAATGTTCGCAGAGATTATACGAACAATGCTTGAGCATATATGGAGTAATTGCTTCAGCTCCGTGGGGTATTCGGTGATACGATGATATTAAAGCTATTAGCCCCGCTTCTATGGTAACAGTAATAGTGTCTTATATGACATTTGGCAACAATGGAATATCCACGCATTTTTGAAATAGAACTTCTGCGTTTCAGCTTCATTGGTGTTGATTCGAGCGTGCTTCTGTAAAGCTGCAACACTTGATTTTCAAGATTCAATATTCAAGATTCAAGATTTTATGGTCACAAAAAGCATATAGCTTCACAAATACCATATCATAGTAAATATTTCACTGAGCACTGACTGTTCTCGGTGTGGTAGAAGAGCTTGGGATTTCGGTACATTCTAGACAGTATGTCCGCGTACGACTGTTATTTATCTACAGTAATGGTGTAGCGACCAAACCGTCACTGGGGAATAGTTTCTTTCACGGAAACTAGCTGCCTGCTACGAGCCACGAGAATCTTCTACCGGGAGTGACGAGCGTTTACGAATCGATCCCAAATCAGAACAATACGTCAAATAACGCTGTACTATATTGACAAAGACGATTAAAAAGCAAAATATAACAAACCTCAACGGTAATCGAATACAGGTTTTCAATGCAAACCCAAAGCGTCCAATAAACGGAAGTCCAACAACTCAGTTGAGAGCACAAAAAATTACCGTTTTGCAATAACGGTAAACACGGGTAACGGACAAATCAAAATGTGCGGAAGCCGAAGTGCAGTTAAACAAAGGGAAAATGTTCGGGAAAGAAAACGCTCACAGATTTAACATTTAGTTTAAATGTTATTTTCAATATGAAGAACAAACAAAAAATATCACTGGAAAATTATGACACAAAAAACTTGATAAGAAACACGGGTGTAGGGTGGGAACAAATGTCTTCAGTTCGTTTGATCTTGCTGGACCGAAAGAGGAATTTTCTAGACATCGACGCGGATTCATACAAATGGATTTGGTGATTTGATTTCGTCATGTTCAAAAGCTTTTCCCGCAATTTTTAATTATTATTTGGAGACGATTGATCTTGGCCACTTTCCATAGTTCAATTCCTTACGGAGTGCGACTGCGAATTTTTAAATCTGAAGTTTTTCTACGCCTATGAAGTACAAATTTAAACTTTAAGCTGTTTTCGCTTTTAGGCATCTTCGGAATGCTCGAAAGTGTTGCAAAATGGTGATGCTATCAAATTGCCAGTCATTGATCATATTCAGAGCGTTTGACAGTTCAGACAAACGTATTTTTCTAATTATTTTTTGAAACTTTTCTGCGCTCGGCTAAAAACAGTCCAATTTCAAATGTAAATGATCTCTGTATCATAGTAGGCTATCATTTCGAATGCTTTCGACGGAATAATAATCATCATAATTAATAACAATAATACTATATTCTTTTCCAACCGAGACACGTAGGATCATACTATCAAAATGTGCACAGCAAAAGATCACAGGATTGTATTTATGACACAAGCAAGCAGAATTTTTGAATAATTTACTGCGTGTAAGAATGAAACTCGTTTTAATGGTAGATAAGAATTAAACTCTCATGTCACTCAACACTTAAGTTTCGTTTTAATTTTATCAAGGTCGACCAACAGGATGGACGCGAATAAATGAGAAGCAGAAATGGAAGGTAAAAATGGAGGAAGTTGTGCGTATTAAAAACGACTGTAATTGTCATGATGAAATAGATAAAATGTAGTAAATTATAAATCATCTTCTCTCAGAATGATGGGTTAAGTTGAAGATTCAAGTTTCAAGATTTATGATTCATCATTAAAAAAGCAAATAGTTATACAATACTATAAAAGTAAATAAAATCGATACTCTAATGTTTGCATATATGCTTCAGATGAGAAGCAAAGTAATTCTAATTGTGAAATGGGGAGAGGAAATTTCGACCGGACATGTATGTTAGAGTAATTTGTTTAACCAAGTGTGAGTGAAAGAAGGAATCATTGAGGGTTTTCAGTAAACAAGGGTCAACACATCACTATTCGTCCTACGTAATGTTAATTTTTGTTTGGAGATTTATTCGTTGGAAGTGGAAATGATTTCTGACGGTAATCTGTTCCATTAAAACATAAATGAACCGCGTAAAACTTGGGTAAACAGTTTAATCGGGGATGTAGGATTTGATGGTTTAGATTGTGACTATAGGTGGAAGGATTGGAACCAATTTTAAAGAGGTGTCTAAGTAGGTTAAATCCCGTATGGATTAGTTGGTATGTCAGGATTATTTGAGCTCGGATGGATGTGTTCTCTAGGGTGTATAATACACGTCTCGTCAGTTAGTGCTTAATGGGTAGGTTCTGCAATCCAGTAACCATTTAATTTTCCTTATGAGAAATCCTTCAGATGAGCGAGATTTCATTCTTCATTCATGGTGTCATTAGCCTATTATGTACAGTCCCCTAATGTATGTATTTATCTAGAACCTTTGTAAAGAAGTTCGTTAAAAATGTCTGAAGATTCGGCTGAGTTAGCCAAATACGCTGCATGCATGCGTGCAGACATTCTCGAACTTGAGGTTGTTTTTTTAAATTTCAGCACACTAAGTAACCGAGATCTTTCTGCGTATAATCATTCAAGCCTGCGACCGCCAAGTATGCATGATAAATGGATAGTTTTCTAACATTCCAACCTTTTGAAGTTGCGTTAGTTGAATGGCAGTACGGTATGATTCGACCAGTGTTGCTGCTTATTCAAGTGTACTTGTAAAACAAGGTAATTTGCATAAAAATCATCTCAATTCAAATTGTTACATTTTCGAGGAAAAAAACAAGTTTGCATCGCATCACTAAGTGTAGATAATTTATAAAAATTGAGAACAGTATTGGACCGAGCACAAACATTTTGGGGCGCGTCTTGTGGCATTATTAGTTAGGGAAAATTTACAGAACAAACTTCGTCAAGTGCTCACTCTTAATCGTTCAGTGTTGTGAGCAAGCTAGATGAGCATGTGTGTTTTCTAAATCCATGTTGTTTCTGAGGCAGAATTTCATGGCTCTTGATGTGTCTGATAAGACTTTCACACACCAAGCGAGAAGTACCTCTTCAATTTAAATTAGACTTATATTTTGAACAATTTCAGTTCAGTTCAGTTCAGTTTGCACAGGACAGTATGTGGCTAACGAGCCAATCGAGCGTCCAGAATTTCTTTCGGTGGAAAGCTGCAGAGAAGCAACCACCACTGCCAAAGCGTTTTTTCTTATTGTGATTTGGATATCCTCGACGATCGCGCCGCCAAGGGATAAGCCAATCGAGCGTCCAGAATTTCCGTCTGTGGAAAGCTTCAAAGGAGCGCCCACCACTGCCAAAGTTGGTTCATTTTCCTCTGGTATTCTCGTCGTATGCGAAGGTACGTCCGATGTTTTCCAAGCCGTCCTTTGGTCCCAGAATTTGTAGCTGCGACTGAGAAAAACGGAAAGGGTTTCTCTTCACCAAGCCGGTGAGAGGTTAGCTATGGAAAATTGGTGCGTACATTTAAAACATGACATTTAAAACGAGGCATTATATAACAGGATTTTTTTGTTTTTTTTAAATTGTGGTCAAGACCATATAATTTAAAATGAACAAAAAATGGACAATTCTGACGACAGACAACCTGCATATTCACGGGAAAAAGTCTGGGAAAAGCCCAAGCCACAAGGCATCTAAACCCCTTTTGAATGCACCTATTGATGTGCAAGCTATTAGTTCCTCAGGCAGCTTGTTCCAGAAGCTTACCACTCTTTCACTGAAAAAGTGTTGCCTAAGATTCAGACGGCTGTGGTTTTTCGCGAGCTTCAATGTATGTCCTCTAGTTGAGGGGTTGATCGCTCGAGAGAACAGGATTTGACAGCCCTCGTCGCCTAAGCCTTTCAGGATTTTGAAAGTTTCTATGAGGTCACCCCGTAGACGCCGACGCCGAAGGGAGAAGAGACCTAAAGAAATTAGACGTTCTTCGTAGGGTTTCCCAAACATACCTTCAACCATTTTGGTAGCCAGTCGTTGGACTCTTTCTAATAGTAATATGTCCTTTTGAAAGAAGGGGCTCCAGGCTTGCACGCAGTATTCTAAATGCGGCCTGACAATCGCCGTATATAAAGGGATAAACACTTCCGGCGTTCTACATGTCAGAACGGATTTAAGCCTAAAGAGTTCTCCTCTAGCTCGTTGTGCAGCGGTGGCACACTGCGCAGCCCATTTGAAGTCCGCTGTTACGACTATACCCAAATCCTTAATCCTCTGAATAGATTGAAAGTCGATCCTACCGTTATTCGCAGTTACTGTAATTCTGTCGACTGCTGCAGACAACAGATGACATTTACTATAGTTCAGAGGAAGATCCCAATCCTGCGACCATTTAATGACCTTTTCAATATCTCTCAACAAATCACCGTGATCACTGGATCCGGTGAATTTGACATCATCAGCAAACATGTAGCAGGGACATGACAACTGCGATGCCAGATCATCGATGAAGATCAGAAAAAGTATTGGGCCTAATACTGAACCTTGTGGGACCCCACTGGTAACTGTTGCGAATTCAGAGGTAGTATCGCCTACACGGACCTGGAAGGATCTATCACGAAGAAAACTGGTTATCCAGTCGTGAAGCTTACCAGATATGCCTTTGGCCGAGAGCTTCATCCCTAGGAACCTGTGACTAACCGAGTCGAACGCCTTACTAAAGTCTAAGTAAAAGACCTCTACCCGTCCGCCTTCATCCAGTGTCTTAGAAACTCGATCTAAAAAGCATAAAAGATTTGAGAGACACGACCTTCCTTTAAGAAAGCCATGTTGAACCGTGCTTAATGATGAATTGTGCACGAGGTGGCTGCACAATCGATCCCTGATAAGTCTCTCCAAGGTTTTACATAAAACACTAGTCAAGCTTACCGGTCGGAAATTCTTAACTATGTTTGCGCAACCTCCCTTTGGAATGGGTACGACAATGGCTTTCTTCCAGTCATCTGGTAGGATGCCTTTGCAGAACGATTCGTTATATAACTCACATAGAGGCCCTGCTAGTACCGTAGATATTTCCTTTACAATTTTAGGATGCACATCGTCAGGTCCGGCGGATTTATTTCCGTCTAGATTCTTTAGGACACGTGCGACATCATCCGTGCAAAAAACTACTTCGCTTAGTGAGGCACCCATTTCCGTATTAAGAGTTGGGACTGAGTGAATCGCATCCCCGCCATCCATTCTATGTACGCTTCGAAAATAATCCAGCAAAGCTGCTGCCTTTTCGGGGTCAGAATTGGCTTTCTGGCCATTGTCTAATATTAGGGTACCTATGTGCTCCCTTGTCTTACCCTTAGACTGAACATAACTATAATACTTCTTAGGGTACTTTTTAGCAGACTTCGCCAGGTAAGTTTCGTAGCATCGCTTAAGCTTCCGTTGTAGCTTTACTGTGTTGTTCCTCGAAGCCTTATAGCACGACCAATTTCTATAGGTTGGCAAGGCTGTGTATCTCCGCCAGTGTCTGTCGCGCCTAATAATGTTGCGTCGCACCGCAGGAGTCCACCAAGGTGGCTTGTTCTTTAGCCGTATAGGTCGGAAAGGACAGTAAAGGTCTTGAAGACTTAAAATATTGCGCTTAATAACCGACCATTTACTTTCGATGTCATTGGTTTCAGAGAACCAGTCACATCGTAAAGCGGAAAGCCGTACAGCATTCCAGTCAACTCGATTTAGATTACGCCTGTATTTGACTGGTGGCTTATGAAAACAGAGAATTGCCTGGAATATTATGGTGACATGGTCACTTTTCCCTAAAGGTGAGTCGTAAGAGAGGTTTTGGACATCTTTAGGACCTTTAGACAAAAGTAGGTCCAGTGTAGATGGTGAATGTCCATCTCTGTACCTAGTTTTCTCACTTACGTGCTGATGAAGCGCACTGGAGTGCATCCAATCGAGATATACCTGGGAAATTCTATCACAGGTTGTCTGAGTGTCCCAGTCAATACCCGGTAAGTTGAAGTCACCTATTAAATAGACTCGTGGGGCAGTTTTGAGCAACCTGGTGAGAAGTTCCCTAAGTTCCTGGTCCTCCTCCTCAGAAGCGCCGGGTGCCCTGTATAAGCAGCCTAACGCAAAAGAAAGCTTACCGTCTGTGACGATTGTCGAGACCAGCTGGATGCCGAAGGTGGCCATTTTGATGCCAGAGTCTTGGTATTTAATACCATGTTGTAGTAGTATTATAGCTCCTCCTCCGCGTCTACCATCTGGTCTATCCGATCTGATGGCTGTATATGTCGAAAGAAGATCAACTGGAATAATGTCTGCATCTTGAAGCCAGGTCTCTGATATACCTAGGATCCTAGATTTACTATTGGAGGCTTTCTGCATTAATTCCAGCCATTTACTACGCACGCTGCAAGCATTTGTGTATAGTATGCTCACAGCATTTCGATGTACCCCGCCTAATTTCGGACAACCCTCGGGCGCAAAACCCGAGGCATTACCAAGTTTTTTGGTATGTCCAAATTAGTGCTGTGTGGAGAATCTACGTCGCTGGAAGGTTGTGGCGTAGAGGTTCTTAATGCAGGAGCGTTGAGCGCATACGAAGCGAGGCTTTCGTTTGCTGCATCACAACTTAGCCAAGATTCGTCCCCTATATTTTCTACCACCACTTGAGCGTTCTTGATTGAAATATCCGCTGTTGCGGAGTTATTCAATCGGCGCTTATCAGGGTTGCTCTTCGGTTTTGCTACTTTGCTACCCGAACGCTGGAACGCAAAATAATTTGCTGAAACTGGGCGGCTATCTGGCACCAATCTATACAAACCATTTGTATTGGTATGTATTTGGTCGCCTTTAGAGAGAAACAGGTCTCTGTCTCTCTGGTTTCTGAATTCCACCAAGATTGGCCTTGCTTGGTTTCCTTTCTTATACAGACCGATTCTGTGTACCCGAACTATCTGTAGATTGGGCTTAAGGTCTGCCAGACGCAGTAAATTTTGTACGCATTTGCGATCTAAACTGCGTCGTGCTTTAGCCTCCTGTATAAAAGGCTCTTGCTCGTTATGGATCAGAATGTTTCTGGTCCTGGTTTTCAAACTTTTCTCGGGAAAAGTGCCTTTTTTCTGCAACGCTCGCAATTCGCTTCGGATTGAAGCCAATTGCGAGTTAATCGTCGCTAAATTATCGAGACGCGGCTCGGTTTTTTTACTTGTTGGGGAGCGCGGTAACTTTCGAGCTGGCTGGCTCTTTTTCTTACGCTGACTAACAACATTGTTGTTAGTTTTACCCTGACTTTTCCCCGCAGATTTTCGTACATCCGCCGGCGTATGCAAGATTGGTTTGTGCGATGCTGCAACTTGCGCGTAAGATCTTTGTGTTGGTTCCTGCAATGTTGCGAGTAATTGGGAAACTTGCTTACGATAAGCCTCCCGTGCAACTTCTTTGCATTCCATGCAGACAAATTCAAAACCATGTATGGGCTGCATATATGGTGTACTGGTCTTTTGGTATACCAGAGCACCTTTGGTGCGCCCAGCGTTTGCATGTACAACACTCAATACCTTTGGCTACATGCTTACCACAACCAGCCTTTAAGCATGGAAAAGTAATTTGAGCCATAATGAAGATATATGAAGTAAATATTTATATCTTAGTAATGCAGGTAATATGATTGCACTTTCACAGAATCGGCAAAATATCGTAATATTTAATCATAGCGTGAGAAATACAACCAAGTTGAACGTACCGCGCAACTTAAAATTTAGGAGATTCAGCTTCTTTGCGATTTCTCATATTTTTGTTGCCTACATTCGTCGGAATTTAATATTCTCCGGGACATTTTTTCCTCATCCCAATATTTCATTCCGTACAATTGTATTTCACATATTGATTTTTTGTAAAAAAAGAATAACTGCCATTTACCTTTATTATTTTAAAGAACATGAAAATTCCGCTACACAACTGACTTAGAGAATTTATCAACGATTTTAGTTATTTGGCTTTGTTTATACAAACAATTTGTTAATCATTGGTAATGCTCAGAATGCCACGGATATCCAAAAATAAATCACTTATTTATTCCCTATCCTTTAGAAAGAAGCGTCACATGGCAGTATTTGGATGGATACTTACGACAACCCCCTATGTAGATTGGCGTAATAACTCTAGTTTTCAGCCAACTTGTGGGATTTCCGTATTTATTGTGCGGTTAAATAAATCACACATTGGACCTCAAAGCTTCAGCTTACATAGATTCAAAATAGTCAGCTTTATTCCCTCTTCCCCAAAGATTTGTTAACTTTAAGCCTGCGTGAATGCTTTTGCAAACCGTAGGTTTCACATGGACACAACTCAGGATTTCTACTCTATTGCTCGTGGCGGCACGGACACATCCTTAGGAGAAAAGACTTGTGCATAAAATGTTTCTTCGTCATCAGCAGTTTCCCTGACATTATTTGTCAAATCGTCCGAAGTTTGAATTCGTAATCTCCGGGTTAACCATAGTCGCGTTGTTTTCGATCGTGTAAAGTATTCTACGATGATGTTCCATCTTGTCTATTAGCATCCAATTGTGATGTTGGTTGTTCTTGATTATTGAAAATGTCACCTTGTTTCGGATATTTCGTAAATGTTCACATGATTAGGCTGTTTGAGTGAACTTGTGTGTAGCCCATGTCGAATTTCGCATAGCTCTTCACTTTCAAGTGCGTCTGCTGTGTTTGACACAAAATGTTCAAGCATTTCGTTTCAGAGTATAGACTGAGTTTTCATCTATTTTAATTCTGATGTATTTTGAAAGGCTGAAAGAGTGATTTTCTGCATTAGTAAGATCGAGATGCCTCAATTCTAACATTTCGAGTGCCTCGCCAAGGCAGAACTAATGGACTCTTCTAATGAGTGTGATGTCATTAGAATTCGAAGAACAACACAAGCTGGTCACTTAGCCCCAGAAGTCTATGATACTGCACTGACTATAGTGCTGTTGCTTTTGATGTGAAAATCAAAACTAGGATTAAAGATTCGTCGAAGCCTCTCTTTTGAGTGAAATAATTTACGTGGTTGTAAATGGAAATGATATTAATCATCTCGAATAATTTGTACTCAAGTGATTGCTGTGGTCCAATCATTTTCGTGAAAATCTGTGGAAGGTTAAAATTACTAATGTAAGTAATTGAGTTCCTCTTAGAGTACGCTTTATTTCTAGCAACGTTTCGTTATGTGCATAGAATGAGATAAACGAGCGGTAAATTACACGAACAATGAATTTTTTTCTAACGATTCCTGGTGCAAGTAACACCACACTCTATCCTCCAGCTCAAACTGTGTATCAAAATCACTCGTTCAGTGGACACACTCGTAGTAACACACGGCTACTCCACATCCTGTTATTCAGCGCCGGAGCAGAATCATGCTGAGTAATGCCAGTTTGCTATCATTCATCTGATCATGGAATCACGTCTCTGTTACGTCGATAATGCAAGCAAAATACTGATTGCTGAAATGACACAATTAGGCTATTTTGTTTCGCAAACATTGCGCATTCGTGTATAAACAGTAAATACTGGTTTTGTTATGTCGCCGTTATATGTGGATAGTGTCTATTGGTTTTACCCCCTGAGAACAGAACCTTTGTTGTTGCTCGAAACATCATCTGGGTTTGAGATTATAGTGTCATTTCATGGTAATGACTAGGCTTGTTGCTGAAGCTGCCTTTAATGTGCTAGCCATGACGTCACTAGGGATATTGCTCCAGTGTATTTTTCAATTATGTCAGACGGAGTCTGTTCTGCAATTACTTACAACAACAAGCTCTTATCGTTTGTGCAATGTAGAGCCACTAGTGTTAGTCGTATTGTTGTTGTTTTCGTAGCTTCCAAATGCCTAAACGAAGTAGGCTGCGCTTGTTTCTCTTCTTAAAACATCGAGACGCCCTGTCGTTTCCCACCTGGTTATGTCGCCGTAATTTTGATTATTGCACTTAAAACACTCAGGTAGCAATTTAGAATTTAAAAGAACAGTTTCTATATCATTCTCACTGCTTAGTGTTATTTTTGGTAGACGTGGATTAGCGAAATGCGGGAAGCTTGTATGTCGAACCAAACGAGTGAGTGCTGCTGGCCTGATGGTTTTCGGACCCGTCATCGTACAGAGTGTGGAACACTGTTCAAAGTCGTTTCTCTATGGGCAAAAAGTGTCCTCTGGAATCCTGTATGTTTGTACAGATAACTTTAAGATTTTTGAGGTATTTTAAACTGTGAACTTTGGATTTAAGTTTGATGGTTCCAGCTAAACCTTCAGATAATCGGATGACTTGGTCAGACATGCCGCTGACAGTCGGTTTTATAAAGGTTTAATATATTAACAAGAAAATAACAAGATGATAAAGCCATCGAAATCATGTCGAAACAATTGTCAATGTGGAGATAGGTTTTGATATAGTTGACGTCAACGAATGCAGATTGTGTTATCTGAGAAGTATTTCTAAGAATTGTTGACAAATTGAATCAAAAGTTGTTTCTTAGCTGAAGTTTCGTTTCCTGCTGCTGTCATGCGCATATAAAATAAATCTCAGGATGTGTAAATTTCAGGCCATTTTCCGTGTTGTTTCTCTATTCGGAGAAGCTGCAAAACAATGAAAGATATTCTCTTCACGATCATAATGTAGGGTTATCATAGTAAAATAGTCATTCAGTTAATAACAATTCAAAAAGATTTATTTATTTCTAAATATTCTCGTTTACGGAAGGTACTTCACAATAATATAAGACTGAACACATCACTGACTGAATACAAAAAACAACTCAACTCATTTTTAACACCGAAAAATTTAGTAAAGTTATTTAGTATTAATACAACTATAGATAATTTATACTTACACAACATAAAAGGCTTTCAGTTTTTTAGCGAAAAATATTTTAAAGGGCCATATAACTTTTTTCTTGGGAATTTACTTTTCAGAATTGTTAAGATTCAACAAAATACACTCTCCCAATTCTTGAAATGATGATACCACTCATCACTCCGGGTAATAATTAAATGAATTTCCAATCCGTTTATCTTTGAAATTGCATGCGGAACATCATTCATAAATAAACAGTGCGATTCGGACCCGAGCAAACTTTAATTATCCTATTTCACGTTTACTGTTATTATTTAAGAAAATATGTAATTTTTTATTTATTTATTAATCTATAAATTTTTTGAGTTTTATGCCATCTACCATGTGCACGAAAGTTACACAACTATGTTTTGGTTGCTAACGAAAAGATAATTTATTTTGATGTACTTGTTCATAAAAATAAATGATCATGCATAGCATGACTTTGTGTATCCCAGAATATAC
>JACCGJ010001488.1:0-15000 GCA_013407085.1 Atriophallophorus winterbourni | reverse complement strand
AAAAGCATGCAAATGAATTTTTTGGTTCATGGTTATGGGTTTTACCCCATTAAACATGTGTTTGGACACATGCTTTGAATAGGTTGGTCGTACCAGCCTTATCCAACAGTGGCATACAAGCGCTCTTTGTGTACTATAGGCTGTTTATCGGTAAGGTCAAATCAGTGGTGGTAAGTTGACTACTACTTAATCATGTTCCATGTCCAGACTATCACCCTTGGACTGACGAAGCGTCTGTGTCAGAAGTGAAACGTTACCCACAAACTGCTCTAACCGATTGCACACAAATTTCTTTGCATTAGAATAAAGTCACTTTTGAATCGCTAATCGGAAAGTTGAACAAATTCTGGTGAAGTATCTTTTTTGATGATAAATTTCGCTGCTAAATCTCTCTATTCTTCTCGAGCCAATAAGCTCAAGTCTGCAGAGCAAATATCATGACCGACATCAGCTCATTGGGAATTATTTTCTTAATAAGATAGATAGTTTGAAATGAAGTTTTCGAGTTGTATCTTATCCAGATACCCTGACAGTTTTATTCACAGTAGTTGAGAAGGGTTTATTTTGTATGAAACAGCCATTTGCTTCCCAACATTCAGCAATTTATATTTGTTGAAGTCGAATGTCAATCTGTTCTCTGATGACCTGTTTTGAAGAACATCAGAATCAATTCACAATGAGAAAGCAGTCCACCACACCACGGATGCAATTCCGTATATTTATGTCACAGCGAAAAGGATTTGACGTACGATTATCGAAGACCAATGAGATGTTGTGATCAACGAATGAGTCTTGATATAATCCGCATAGGCAGCGATAAGCCTTGATACTTCAACGTCGACACGTACCTGAATATTGCCTTTTGCCAGGAGTGTTTTACTTAAGTTGATACCTTTCACGAGATACCGAGACCTTCCAGCTATTGTACTAGTCGTACGTTATGTTTGATAAAATCAAATATTTTAGAAATGTCGATGTGGCGGGCATGAATTACAAATATCCGGATCCATGACATGAAGAAGCGCATAATATTTGGCAAGATAATAACAATCGGTCATACTTATGAATTAAAATAAATCGTTGTTACAATTTTTTGTTCGAAGGTGTAACTAAATTCTGAAGTATATTTATTTTGAATTAACGCCATCGGAATAAGCAATCAATTGGAATATGTTTTTGACCGATCGTGTAATCATAATGCAAGAAAATTTGATTTGTTTTTGGGTAACGTTTCACTTCTGACACAGAAGCTTCGTCAGACCAAGGGTGATAGTTAGTCAGGACAGGGAACATGATTAAGTAGTCGTCAACCCACCACCACTGATTTGACCTTACCGCTAAACAGCCTATCGTACGCCTACAGTGTGTCACGTCTCGTGGGAATGACCAGGATGACTGGTCGATTTTCCTCACAGTGTGTATCCAAATCAATCTGATACAAGTGAACACGGTCAAGGTCAGTTGACACGGCGGCCCACATGCGTAAGAGTACATAACTAATGGGGCTAAGGTAAAACTATTTTTGAAGAAAAACTACTTAAGCATTTAAATAGTTGAAGAATGCCTCTAACTGATTTCGCTTGATGTTGATGTCATTAACATAGTGCTACCATAATTTTAGCCTCAGCCCTTCATTGTTAAGGGCTTTGTCCTCGAAATGCTCCATATACATGTTCGCAAGTACTGGAGATATCGGTGAACCCATTGCCAACCCTTCTTTTTGTCTATATCATTGCTCAATTAAAACGAAGTGGTTCATGCTTAGGCAGATCGATACACCGGAATATATTGAAATTATTTCATGATGGGGAAGAAATTTCCTGTCGGGTCCTAGTTTTGGAATTCGATTGGGATAACTTTGCTTGGTGTGAAGAGGCAACTTTGATTGGCGAGAAATGTCTTTCGCTCAAATAAGTTTTAAACACCATGAAATAAACGCAAGTAATTCCACTGATCAGATTGATGTGTTGTTCACATCCTTTGACATTACACTCCACTACCGATTTTTGGCTGTTTGCCGTCATCAGGTGGAGACAGTGTGATTAGGTTCAGTGAGCCTTGAAACAGTAGATTAGTGGTAAACAAGGTTATACAAGAATGCCACTGTTGCATAGGGTTCGTACAACGAACCACGATGTTCAAACACAGAATCACATAGTGATTCTTGGTCAAGGCGCTCATGGATGACCAAAGTGATGTGTTGCTCACATCCATCGCACTTTCATTTCACTACCGGTTTCTGATCGGTGTTTCACCCAGACATCATGAATTACGAGTACAATTGAAAGATTGGGAAGGAGCTGTTTGGGTTTGGTCCAATTAAATTGGATTCTTGCGGAGATGAAGACTAAATAGCTAGACCATCGGTTGTCGAAGCTTGAATAATACCAATTTTTTGTTCACCATAATTATTGCTTAGCCCTTAACTGTCTAATTTAATTTCTAGGCTGATTACGCTACACGTCCATTTCTCGCAAACACTCGATGCACACTGGCGTTATATGCCGGGTGACTGCTGTATCTCTGTATCAAACTGGTACTAGACTTGTATTGAACAAGTGAAAACACAAAAGAAACGATTTGAACCGATCACTGCACTTTTAATTAGCGTACCGAATTCGGTACTGAGGGCAGTAAAGGGTCAATAGCATCAGGTTAGAGAACTGGTAGCTAGAATTACCACAACATTCCACATATCTTGGTTCGACGATTGCGGAGATTTATAAGCGTACTGCCATCTCACATGAAATCCCTTGTCTGAGTGGACCGCTAGATGAACTCGAAGACAAGATTGATAGTATACTGCAGCAGAATCTGCTCCAACCTATGGCAGTGGAACCTGGAACATCCACGCCAGAACGAACCACAGCTGAATGCTTTCCATTCAAAGGTTATCTATCGCAACTTGAAAACCAACCTTAGATTAACCGGGTAACGTATTCTAGAGTGCAGTGCATAGCCGGTCTATAAAGCATATCTGCTTCATTAGGACCGCGCTGCATACGTTGCCTGGGCCTTGTGTGTACAGACTGAAATGCTATCCGATTTCTGAAGCTCCACTCGATGGGTAGTTGATATCGAGAAGCCGACTTGTGTGCCGGTGGTATTCGTGTTACAAACAGGCTTGTGAATGAGAAGTGAAAGACCTTGACATGGAAACCATCGGGTTGGCATGAATATCATCTTGTCCGCTCAAGCCAGAGTCACAAGTTGAGGGGAGTGGGGAGCCGCTACTGCTCAAACCAGCTGAAAGCGGATCATTTCAACTGCGTACAAGTGCCGCCAATCAGTAGAGTTTTATCAATCATTGCGAGAGAGAGAGATACTTCCAGAGAAATCGGAATTTTCAGAAATCTGGAACGTTTTGGAGTGCTTATGATACGCCTAAAATGGCGAGTCTTTAATTACTAGGCATGCGCGTGTTCATTCTAATTCTGAAGAGATGAACAGTACATTCACGATCGATGTCACTTCTTCAAATATTCACTGAAGTCGCGTAATATCCTGAGGATCTAGATCCAACATAGCCAGTAGGCATAAACTTGGTACGTTTTCAAATTGAGACAGTAGTGAGCAAACTCCGTGATGCATAGGTAACAAGTGTTATATGGATTATAAATGTATCTGGCCTAGATCGTGTCATACACAACAGAGTTACAATGTTAGAAAATCAACGAAGGGCTCAATCAAAGAATGACTAGTCCCAAACCACAACCTGAGAGTTTTTGAACTCTGCATTTAGAGCAGACAATTGGTTTTTGTAAACGATACCCGACATACACAGCTTACCCGAAATTTAAATTGGACCTCAAATGCTTCGTTGAACCCATCTTTCTTCCGGCCATTTGAATGTTTGCCAAAGAGCCGATAAAGCAGTCCCCCTCAGAGCTGACCACATTGGGATCAGCGGGCAAATATTTGAGCAGGTCGCTCGTATTCGAGAAGGCGTCTTTGACTAAGTCCGGATGCTCGTGATGCATGCCATCGACAATGAGGTACGAAACCTAGGAAATTGGAAGTGTGATCATTTTTAACCGGTTTCGGGTACGGAAGCCTCATCTTTCGGATTTTTTTTAACACACAAGTGTAGTCAGCAACAGTTGTGGGCGCTATTGGTTGAACGTTTCAAAGATACAAACCAAGCTTCGAGTGATCAAAGGTTAGACAGCCTACTTTCAAATTTAGCAAAGGTATGCGAAACCCGTCTTTGCAACATGAGTACAGTATCAACAAGATAAATGACTTTCGAATGTTTGGTCACAACATCTTTTTGACGGAGTTATCTTGAGGCAAATAGAGTGAAAGTAGTTTGTTCGATAGTTTGACGCGCCAGATAACATTATGATATGCATTTCGCAAGCAGTAAATAACGATTTACCCAGCTGTTTGCTGGGAGAGGGTGACGATATAGCTATTAATTTGAGCATGCGTAGAACACTGATGTTTGGAAATTATTACTTTCTTTAATGATAGAACTTGTGCGCGAAATAAATCTCTGGACACGTATCAGTATCAGAGAATCTTTCGAAATTAACGCAAAAAAATGAGTAGAAAACAGAACAAATGAAGAGCTAAAATGCATTGGGAAAGGAAACTCAAAAATATAGGTTAGGCCTAAAACACACTGAGTGAAGTCGAAATGCGCTATGAAGAGCGGACTTGCTTCAATGAGTATAGAATGAGGAGAAAGAGTCAAGTTTCTCTAATCGGAAATTCTGACCTCCAGATAAATGACAGTTGTATCAAAACCAAGATCAGTATGTGAGTGTCAAGGAGGTGACCACGTAGAGTAGTAGAGAAAAATTCTACAAAATTGTCCGGATATAAAAACGAGGTAAAAACTGATTTGGAAAATGAAACAACATTTGAGGTCGGTTCATCTTGTTGAACATTTGCGAACGTGTTAACGATGACAGTGAACAAAGTCATCGAGGAACTGAAAAGTGTATTCCAATTACGCAAAATGCTAGCTTTGGAACAATTCAAGATTCAAAATGGTTTAAACATGTTCGTAGCTGTACAACACCACAGGATATTCGTATCAGGATAATCAATATGTATACAAAATAAATAGAGGCATTAGGAAGATCGTCAGTTTTGTAGTTAGAAAACAATGTCATGTATTGTCGCGGTATGATGGAAAAAATATTCGTTGGGAGAAAGATCAGGTTATATAAACGGGATGTAAGGTGGAATTACTAAGCATAAATATTTCCAATTTGGTCCTAAAAATCCTTTCACTAGATGATTGCACAATATCTGATGGTAGGGAGGTACATAAGAAAAAAACGCGCACCAAATAAAAGAACCGACGGCAGTTCCGGTGAGGAATGTAGAATATCAAATGCCACGGGGTGAGTACGTGTGGCATAGCTTGACCGGAGGCGAAATAGATGCCTCAGTTAACGGGCGAGGGCCTAATTTTGTGCTCTGATACTTTGAACACTACCCGTGAGAAGGTGCGAAAAATGACGATAATGATATATCCCATCAAGGAGCTGAATTCGTTGTTCGATTGTTTAATATAAACGTTTAGTGACAAGGCTTCTTGACACCAATGATATAATTGACAGTCAGTTGTCAGATGTTATAAGATATCCTTCAATCCACTGACATGCCAAGTAAGATGAACAGACCAAGCTAGACGACTCACTGATAGGAACTTACATTCAAGTTTCTCTCGATGAGGTATTCGATTTCAAAGTCATCCGCATCTTCACCAAAGGGATTCAGCAGGCATTCCGCTACCTGGTGGAACGAAAGAAGAAGAAGAGAAGTTGGAGGTTAAAAGGGAACCGCGTTCGCCATTAAATACCTAGAAAAAATGATTTATTTAGAAATTAACCTGACCGAAACGTTCGTTGAAAGCGGACGATAATTATATGTAGAATTGAGCAATCAATTTTAGTGCAAACACACCCTCCATAACCGGTTTCTGGCTGTTTTCCGTCATCAGGTGGAGACAGTAAGATCAGGTTCAGTGAGCCTCGAAACAGTGCTACAGAAAGTGTCACTTGTATGCCAGATTGAATCCTGGTCAAATGCGCAAGACGCACAAAACAATCAATTTGTTGCTGACGACGCAAAGATTTGGCGCAGGATAAACTCCACAGTCGACACGCAGAACATACAACAGGATCTCGGTATGATTTACACCTGGTCCTTCTCCTTCTTCTTTCTTTTGTGCGGCTGGCTCCACGGGTAGATTAGCCGGCTTCATTGATGTCTCGGATCGCACCAGCCCACACACGTCGATCGAAGGCGAGATCGTTGCAGATCGTGATCCAGTCTCGTTCCCACCTGCGAACTCCGTAGACGGTACACAGACCCATTGAGACATCATCATGAAGTTTCTTGGGGGTAGTGTACAAGTGATGTCCCCAGCACCACTCGGTGTTTGTTCGAGTACACCTCTCTAGCCTTCGCACAGCCAAGTGCAACCTACAAGGCAGCAGGGAGTTGGCAGATAAACGCGCTGTGCGCCAGTTATCTACCTACGGGACTTCTCTCCGGATTTTTCCTCGGGGTCTTCTCCCGAAGCCTTTCCCGCAATCGGGTGACTCACAAGGCAGTAAGGGTTTGGGGTCAGGGTTTTCCTTGGTCCCTGGATAAAGAAATGCCACTGAATGCTTCGAAATGCAGCCTATTGTCTCTCAACAGCAAGTTGAGCAAAGAATATTATTTTGGTCGTACTGTTATTAAACCCGACTTGGGAAACTCAATGAAATGTCGACTGGCTGCCTGCTAAGCTGAAAACAACTTGGGTCTCCTTAGAAGAGTCCTAGGTTCGTTTGAACCCAATATTGCCTGCAAATTTATTTCAACGTACATCCGTCCTCATGTTGAATATGCTATACCGGCATGGGATCCTTGGTTGAAAAATAATATTCTGCTATCGGAAACTCCACAGCGCAAAGCGACAAAACTCGTCATGGGACTATCTAATTATCCATACGAAATGAGACTTAAAATATTGAATTTGCATTCGGCTTAATACAGACGGAAACGAGGAGCACTAATATTCATTTGGACAGTGTTTAATCAAACAAATCATCCTTGCGGTAGTTTGTTTCATCTTTTTCATAACACACGTTTGCGTGGTCACCAATCTAAACTTTACCAGCAGCATAGCAGGTTGAACTGCGCAAATATGCATTTTTTGTTCGCAATGTGCAATTGTGGAACAGTTTACCTACTCACGTGGTACAATCTGGAATCATTGACGTTTTCAAGAGATCACTAGATGTCCACATGGACAAGTATGTTTTTCAAGTTTGACAATAATCTCTAACAATATTTTAATATTTTCACTATCCGAAACGATGTACATTTTTGTTGGTCTTGTAAAGCATAGCTTTTTACCTGCATATAATCTATGAATACCAATCGGGTGACGGTAACCCCGACATACATTCCATTTACCAGGTACGAATTTGAGGTCAAGGTCAATCCCTGCTTGCTTTGGTTGTTTATTTAACGCCCCATGAATACAGACAATGACCACAGAAAGACACATTGAACTTCGGTGTGTTGCTCAAATATTCGGCATCGGCCTTGTTCTGTTTTGATTACAGTTCGAGAGTATCTAAAAGTTTAATGGTTGTTAAACACTCAACATTTTTCAGTGCAGGCGGTAAAACCGTGTTGTCGATAGAGTAGAGTGATAGACGAGTTTGTGCGTCCGCCAAACAATTCAGAAAGATCGACTACGCGGGTATACGTGGATCGCTTGGGTTAGTAAATTGGCAAGAACTTGATCAGCACAACACCGAAACACAATGCAGTGAGCTCACGAAAATACTTCAGTCAAACATAGATCATAATTCGCGATTTGTTGATGAACGACGGGCAAGTGACTTCCGATTTAAGCTTCGCAGTCGCACAAAAAAATGGCTCGGGAAACGAAACTTTGCTTGGACTGAACACCGAAAGACCAGAACTGATGCCTCTTGGCAGCAATTTTCTAAAATTCGTAACAAAGTGAATGGTCTCGTCAAAGAGGACAAGCAATATTACCATCGCTCTCTGTCTTTGAAAATGGAAGAAAACCCTAAACTTCTCTATCAGATTGTCAATGCTCGGTCCAGTGTGAAACCAGGGGCGTTTCCTGTTATTTCTGAGAATGGATTAACAGTCAAAGCAAAGGAAACGGCTGATACTCTCGCTAAATGTTATGCAAATGTGTTTAGCCCGATAACGGTTAGGGCGAATGAGAATTTACTGACATCGATTGTATCTGAACAACTAAATGATATTAAGATTAATTCAGCGATTATACGAAGGCACTTGTGTCGACTGAACCCTAGGAAATCTCCTGGAGCGGATGGAATAACACCAGCACTACTAAAATCCCGTGACCAGCAGCTGTGTGAACCGCTATGCCAATTGTTCCAACATTCCCTAACCGAAGGAGTGGTGCCAAAAGAGTGGAAGACAGGGGTAATTTCGCCAATTTATAAGGGTGGTAGCCGTTCAGATCCCGCGAACTACCGTCCTGTCACCCTACTCCCCGTGATATCCAAAGTGATGGAGCGCATAGTGACGGAAAATATAGTTCATCACTTGGAATCACAAAATATACTATCTGTCGCCCAGCATGGGTTTCGTAAAGCTCGCTCATGCTTGACAAACTTGCTGACGGTATTAAACGATTGGACCCAAACGGTTGACGCAGGAGACAGTGTGCATGCGTGCTATCTGGATATGTCGAAAGCTTTCGACAGAGTTGATCACTTCCTGTTGCTACAAAAGCTGAAACAGATTGGTATTGACGGGCAGCTACTCGTATGGTTCGAAAGCTACCTCAATGGGCGCAAGGCAACCGTTCGAGTTAACGGGGTACAATCACGAGCCATTAATACCTCCAGTGGTGTACCGCAAGGTTCCGTTCTCGGTCCAGTGCTTTTCTTAGTTTACATCAATGATTTACCTGATACGCTCTCATGCAAGGTAGTTCTTTTTGCGGATGATGTTAAACTTTGGATGCGAATAAAATCAACTGCAGACTGCGTAAAACTGCAAAGTGATTTAGATGCACTACACGAATGGTCAGTTAAAAATGAACTGTCGTTCAATTTTCAAAAATGCAAGCTACTGCAAATCGTTAAGCCCTTTCAGTACGAATACCACTTTGGGCAGACGATTTTGAGCTGGACCGAATCGGATAAGGATCATGGAGTCTGGATATGTGGCAGCCTGAAGAACAGCGTGCATTGTGAGGTCATTCACAAGCGTGTTTCAAAGCTTCTAGGTATGATTCGACGGATCTTCAGAACCTTTACGCCTGGTAAACGTTGCCAGCATCATGAAGACCTAATAATTCGACAATGGAAATGCACGCAAGCATGGTCCGTGGATGAAAAAAGATTATATTCTACTTGCAGGATCTATAACATCGTTGCAAATAAACCGTGCTTGGTTTTCGAGCGAACAACTAAATACGAGGAAAGGGTGAAAGAGATTACAAGCTACTCACTCCCATCAACGTAGGACTCGAAGTGATCGTTATCATTACTTAAAAAAATTGAATATTCCAGATCAGTCCACTAAACATTGTTCAAATACCGTGAAGTCAGGAATACACGTAGCCAATCAGCAGCACTACAAAGTTCCCTTCCGTACTAATTGTCGCCGAATTCTATTCGGTAGCGTCTGTTTTGTGGAATGACCTTCTCGAAGCAAGATCACCTCATCCTGTATCCAACATGCACTCGAACATGGGAACCACTTATGTGTTACATAACGATTGACGATGCCGTCGTAAATGAATCAGAGGTAAACAGGGTAAGCATATTACTTGATCCCATGTGAATCTATAATTGTATTTTTATACCTCTTATTGAACGCATATTTACTATGATATGGTAATTGTGAAGCTATGTGCTTTTTGTGACCATAAATTCTTGAATCTTGAATCTTGAAGTGCTCGACCTTTTGCTGAGCTTTTTAAACAATCTGGTTTCAAGTGTGACTTATTGGGAGCTGTTTTTAGTGTTTTTAAACCAATGGCTCTCTTGATCCAATCGCATATACACTCAAATCTCGGTACTATGCAACCTCGTTACTATGCCACTCTCGCTACTATGCCACTTTTGCTCAGTCCCGACAAAATTCAATATAAAATAAATTTACTATGCCACTATTCTGACTATTTAAAAGTGCATTTTTGCGCATTTTACGCATATAGTCAGCCGGTTTCAAGGTCAAACATACGATGTTTCTCCCTGACGCCAGCTACAACAAGCCAATCACCTCACGCACAACGACAAGCCTCTTTCCTACTCTTGCTTTAAGTATCGATAGATAGACCCACGAAAGCGCGCGCACAAACAGACACTAACAACAGTGGCCGTTATTTTTCAAACTATTCAGACGATAATGTCAGCTCAAAACGCAAGCGAACAGACTTTACGCTGAAGGAGAAGTTTGAGATCATCTATGCTGCGAAGAAGGAGCCGAATCAGTCCAAGTTGGCGAGGGAGATTAGCAGGAAATGGGGCGTCGAAGTTAAGAGAACCACCGTGAAGAGCATACTCATCAAGAATGATGCAATTGAAGCTGCAACCAAAGCTGGAGTTCCATCGAAGCGCATGAAGCTGACGCAGCCTCACGACCCGAAGTTTGAGGAGATAGTGCTGATGTGGCTGAAGCAAGCAAGAGGACTGAATGTGCCTGTCAGCGGCGATCTGATCAAGGAGAAGGCGATAAAACTGGCCGAGCTGATGCCCATCCCAGACTTAAGGGCAAGCGACGGTTGGTTAGACAGCTTCAAGAAGCGCAATGGCGTTACGTTCAAGACAGTGCAGGGCGAAGCTGAAGCGGTGGATTCCCAATCCCTTATTGATTGGCAGCAGCAGGTTCTATGGCCCTTACTCAGTCAGTTCTCTGCAGATGAAGTCTTCGACCTGGACGAGACTGATGCGAGCGTGTGATCGGCTAGACAACGAGATGAACGAGATCCGACGAAAGAAGATGCGTCAGCCGACGATTTCTGAGAGCTTTGGACTGATCGATTGAGCTAATAAATGATGGACTTGAGAAAATAAAGCCGTTTTTACAAAACCTCGTTACTATGCCACTCTCGCTACTATGCCACTCTTGCTCGGTCTCAACGGGTGGCATAGTACTGAGATTTCAGTGTACCGTGAAAATTATCAGCATGCACAGCGTTTGGACACCGAGGTTCATTTTAGTCCAATGGTCATTTGAAAATGGCCTAGCAGTCTGTTAGACTATATTTCTAGCGGTTTTAGGCAGTCGCAGGTTTTATTCTTTTGGCATTCGTTTGTAATCTAAGAACGCTGACCGTTTCTCGTCCAAGACAGTAGTCATCACAGAAGCTTTGACCTCGAACCAGTCACGTGTTCGAACTTTCTTTATATCATAAATTGAAATACCTACTCGGTGTATGCAGCTCTTTTAGAGATTCCCCGTTTTCAGATGCTGATTTGAGGGGCGATGTTTTGTTGAACTCGGTCGTGGAGGCTTGCTCAATTCGCACAGCAGGATTAGGCTCGCAGCCCCCATAGACGTCAAGGTTTTCTGTATCGTGTTGCTAAATCTCGGTAATCGAATTACATCCGCTCATGTGTGTATCGTGTGTATCAGTAAGCAGATGATATCGCGACGTTACTCAAATTAAATTGTTCTCATTTTGTTTGAAGGCATGTGGATCCTGATTTTACTGTTATTAGCTGATGAGTTCAAACTTCATGAAACCGGCCGTAGTGTGTGTGTGTGTGTGTGTGATGGAAACACATGCAAGTACGGCGAAGAGAATAGAAATTCCAATATATTGTTATACTCATATCCCCTCACGAACAAACTACTACCGGTTTCTGGCTGTTTGCCGTCATCGGGTGGAGACAGTAAGATTAGGTTCAGTGAGCCTTGAAACAGCGGATATGTGGTAAACATAGTTATACTTGAATGCCACTGCTAAATAGGTTTCTTACAAAGAACCACGATGTTCAAAGAATAAAAATGTGATTCTTGTCAATGCACACGAGACGTTCTTTATTGTAACACTTTTTGTATATATAATTAAACATCGTGGTTCATTGTAAGCATCAAAGCGTTGTTGTTGGCGTCCTTTGGATGTACATCACAATCGCGTGAATGTTTAAGTTTTGCAGCTTTTTGAATGACTAAGCAGTCCGATTCGGGAGGAACAATCTCTCCCTCAGCGCTGGCAACGAAAGTCAGAACTCGGTTGAATTGCGTCGGTTGCACGCCGGCGGCGTGATCTGTGTTCTGCAGCCAGGAGCTGTATCTGCTCCTCCCTAGCTTGCAGACGACGCTTTACACAGTGCCTGCAATGTGAGCGGTCAAGAGCAAGTTCTTCCCAACTCGCGGGGTCAATGCCAAGAGCTTTCATATCTGTTTTGCAAACGTCTTTGTACCGCAAGTGCGGTCTGCCCAATGGTCGACTTCTTAATTGCAACTCACCATAGAATAGATCTTTCGGAATACGACCATTTTACATTCTGTAGACATGACCAAGCCAGCGCATGCGGCGCTGTCGCAATAGAGTGATCATGCTCTGCACACCATCTTTTGAGAGCACTTCAGCATTAGTCACTCTGTCCATCCACGATATGTTCAAGATACGACGGATGCTTTGTACCTTTGTGTATAATAAAAGTTTCTCTCGATCACGTTGGTACCGTCCTGCTCTCTAAACTTTCCATCGTTTTTTTATAAAACTTAACAAATCCTTCTTAATTACGGCGAGTCTACCACAAGGTGGTAAACTTTACAGATTTCCGACAAATTGTGATACTCTGGATCACATCGCGCAGCCAATACGTCTAGAACTCTGAAACTGTCTTCATTAATAGACGAAGATAGACCTTCATCATCTTCGGTTACGTTAGTGACGAGAATCTTCCAAATGTCTTACAAACGATTTCTTGCAATCTGCGTGGTAGCGCAACAAGAGTACTATCCAGGTAAATTTGCATATGCTCAGAAGTTACATCCCTGGCGTACTTTGAACGCGGAATACTAAGAATATCTCCAATCAGGGATAATCACTACTCCTAGGTTTCCTTTACATTTGAAGCGAGGTCTGTGCTGATTCAGCAGTGGTGTGAGGCATGGTTGACAGCATTGGATGGCCACAAATACTTGGATGGCATTGCACTGCTTAACAACAAGTTAGGGTGTTTTCCACAGTTGGGTATGAAGCTATTGGAATGGTTTTATTTGAAAAAAAGATTGAACGCAGCTGGGTGCAGATTAAATAAGCCTAGGAATTGGGGCCAAGCAAGAGACGCGATACTGGATTTGCAAATCCTGTATGATCTTGGATTTCATGCCCAAGTTTCTAAATTGGTAAGCGTATTAGCACAAATCATAAGTTGGTAAGCACTTGGCAATGCGTTAGACAAAATCCATGGCATACGTTCTATGACGTAGCTAGAAGCGATTCCACGCATGAACTTGGATCCAGAAAGTTTCCAAATACTCAAGTTTTCTATTGTGCCCTGGCTTCGGGTCCGTAAGACCCCGGTGCCCTTGTTGCTGATGTAACTTTGTCTTTTGTGAGCACTGTGATGATATCGTAAAAAGAATTTTGAGATATTTCTGGGAGGCATTCCCGTTTTAACACGTGTTCTTGAAACGAAACAAACACAACCGATTGTAGACGATTGTTTTAAGATAACTTTGAATGTATTAGTATGATTTTTAAGCGGTATATATATATATATATGTATATATACGTGCTCTCTGAAAAATGTTGATGGTAATCATTCGAGAATCATTTTGCTAGCCACAAACACTAATGAAACCACCGAGATTGAACTTAGCAAATAACAGATGGAGCCGTGTCATATAAAAACCGTGGAAATGAGCCATCTTCGACTGGATATAGCTTGAATTATATTATATACGTTGAACAAAAGTGATTAGTCGATAGTTCGGTCTTTGGAATAGAGTCTGGTAGACCACTTCTTTCTGGCAACTCCCTGCTGCCTTGCAGGTGGCACTTGGTTGTGCAAAGGCTAGAGAAGCTGACTCGAACAAACGCACAGTGGTGCTGGGGATGCCGCTTCGTACCCAAATTCCCAAGAAACTTCTGTGAAGCCGACTCATCCTCCAGGAGGACATAGTCGTACAAGAGTAAAGTAAGTAAACTCATGTCCGCGAACTATAAATCCAGCAAGCGGTTAAAATGGCTTACCTTCAGCCATCCAACGTAGAAAAAGAACCGCATGAACCCGAACAACGGTACGTAGCCATCAAACTCGTAGCCTTTGTACCCCGCCTTGGGATCCAAGTATTGCAACGAGAGCAAACACGAGAGGAAGTAGGAATAAACCACAATGGTCGCTGTCTGAAAACAAAAGCGGAGAGAAACGAAATGGTCAGTTTATTGCCTGTTGAGATGCATAACATGTTAAACAATGTTGCAAAAGCTTCCGGGGAATAAGAATATGGAGTCTTTAACCATGGCACACGCAAGGAGATCACCTTGGTTCGTCCATGCTACCGTCAGGCCAAGCCAGGGATGAGATATCGACCCGTGTACAAGCTGCTCGCACGGCATTTTCTAGACTGCGATGGGTTCTATTTAGACGTAGAGAAATCAGCCGACGTACAAAGCTCAGTTCTTACTTATGGATGCGAGACGTGGCCTGTGCGGGTGGAGGATATGCGGAAACTAGAGCTTTTCGACAACTGGTGTCTCCGATGCATCCTCAATGTTTGATGGGATGAGCGAGTATCGAATGACGAGGTTGTTTTGATATCCCTCGCCTGAGTATGATATTGCGACAACACCGATTGAGATGGTTTGGTCACATCCTAAGACGCTCAGACGCTGAACTAACTAAGGTGACACTATCGCCGACACCCTGCGCAGAATGGCGTTGTCGTCGCGGAGGACAAGTGAAGACTTGGCTCGCCACCGTGAGATCGGATGTGGAGCTGATTGGTCTACAATCAGTTTATGGATGGCGCACGTGGGACCGGACCTGGCTTAAAATCTGCGCGGAC
>JACCGJ010001487.1:13014-24408 GCA_013407085.1 Atriophallophorus winterbourni | reverse complement strand
GCCGGAAAAACTCCAAATGTCCATTAAAAACGGTGGTCAATCTTTCGTCTAGTCTCATCACAATGATCGTTGTGTAGCGGTGTCGCTGATAGACAAATCCAAAGCTGATTAGAATTTAAAGATAAAACTGTCATTTATAGTATACTTGATTAATTGTTTAAAGAAATTTTGTGCTTATATAAAAATTTATTGGCTGATCTTTAGTAAAATCAAGTGAAGCCTTTATCCACCTCATTCAAGGCGGCAATTGTGTATCTTGCGACATGTGAACAAGAATACAAAACGAAAATCCTTTGGGATCGTTTTTAAACTAATCTTCGTAGACCCACTGTTGAACTACTTTCTATGGCTTCTACGCATACAGCGGAATCCACTAAGGACGATTGCAACAGAGCGAAGCAAAATGCATTTTAGGGGTTGATTAATATGAAAATAACAACAAATTTTAACGTAAAATATCAACGACAAATACTCTTCAATAAAACACCATTTTTACAAAAATTGTGAGGTAAATAGAATGAATGAACACCAAAAGAATGAAGTTGGAATTGGCAATATAATTCGTTTCCATCGAGTAGTAGAAAGAGACAGTTTCCGTTAGTTTCCAGTGGAGTGGATGAGGTTTACTTCTGGAGACGTTATCGATAAGTATATTCCGAGAAAACAGTGTTGTTTTGTTACAATTCCGAAAAGGCTTCAGTGGGAGATGGAAATTGGGTGACAAAAATATTCGAAGCAACGTCTTATTACCAAAAAGTCATTTTAAAGAAATGTGTTGGAATAACTGCAGGCGAACATAACAAAAGATGAGTTTGGATTCAATAGATTGTAAAGTAGGTAGTATTTTAGTTAAATTGTTAAGAGTGCTAAGATAAAACGTTAACATATTATTAATATGATTGCGTAGTACGCCAGTGATTATTGAAATAAGATAATTTGCTTCAGATTAGATTAGCATAAATGATGACACATATATATCTAACAAGTTTCTACCTACTACGTGAATTACATTTAATTCTAGATTACTCGAAATTGCTACACAATGTGTCAACCAGATTGGTAAATATAAGTTCTACGCAGTTTTACTGATTTGAGAAAACATCTCTTTTCAAACCAGTATGTAATTTCATCCAATGCAGTTGATAGCATGATTGAAAAGCTGCTTATAAGTACAGTACATCTAATGACTGCAAAAAAAACTGTTTCAAGACCTGCCGTTTCTAATGTTACTGTTCCAAGCTGATGAGTGCACGACACCGGTCGTCGGGGCTATGTGTGACGGAAATGCTTGCAAATTCAGATATTTTGTTCGAGCACATGGGCCTAAACAATCTCCATGTGTGTGAGCATGTGCAATGGGATAGGCTAGTTATAGCAGTCTTATCAAACAGTGGCTTACAAATTCTAGATTAAAGTTAACTACAAAGAACGCTCAGATTATATGAGTTCAATGATTTCACTAGTTTCTGTTATTCCTTATTAAAAAAATCAAACTATTGAAACTCTTGCTCCAATCACGGTCAAACCCATGGGTGAATGTTTTATGCCGAGTTTATCGGGGTTCAACCCACCGGCCGTGAGGAGGGTGAGCTCCCCACTTGGGGTAAGGAGTATTGCTGAGCACTTGAACCCAGGGATATAGTCCAAAATATTGTGGACCTCAAATACATATTGGATAGAATTTTGAATATGAATCAATTAAGTCACCGAAAGTCACCATATTTCACATGCGAAGATAGCCAATTGTACTTCCATTTTGAACTGTTGGGAAAAGTTTGCATTCTAGGGTATTGGCAGGAACGGACATTAATAAGTGGCTCAAAAGTTTAAATGGCTAACAAACATTTTCAATGTTTCAAAAACGCTCCAATAATCAAAACAGTACTTATCTCCACGGACTGCAACAAAAGCCGAAAAAACAAGGTGTAAGTGCGGGTGATGTGAGTAACACATTATTTGGTTTATTTTAATTATCTTGAGCTCAGGATCAGGAAACATTTGAATTCTGTGTTTCACCGATTAAAACCGATTCTTATCTAATGATCGTCAAATCGGAATTTGAATTATTAAAACCGGCTTTATTATTTGTTATTTATGTACGTTGTAAGAAATTTTGTTTTGATATTTGTAGTTTTAATATTTTACTTTTTTAATAACCGCTTTGGATTTTGAATTCCCATAGGTAAGTCAATATAAGATTTACAGGGGTTTATATAAGATAAAATTACATCTGCTTTGAATTTTTAATATCAATAATCTCTTTGTTGATATGATAACTTTCATGATTTTTAAGTATCATAACTTTTATAAATTTCCTTTTTTACTTTTCAAACCTAACACGTAAAAATGAAAATCATATGTGTAGAACATTTTCGTTCGGAAGAACAAAGATTAAGATTCAAGATTCAAGAATGTATTGTATAAAACGTTCGTAGCTGTACAACACCATAGAATATAAATCTATATATATTATATATATATTATATATATACTATATATATATATAATTGTTCATGAAAATCCTTTCACTAGATGATTGTACAATATCTGACGGTAGGGAGTTCCATAAGAAACAAACGCGCACCGAGTAGAAGAACCGACGGCAGTTCCGGTGAGAATGTGGAATCTCAAATGCCAGTGGGTGAGTACGTATGGCATTGATGGACCGGAGGCGAAATAGATGACTCAAAGGGTGCATCTTTGTGTTCATTATTTTATAAGTCAAGATTAGATCAAATCGAACCCATCCTCGAGGCAGTGTATCCAAATTAAGATGCACGAGTCGATCCTCATATGGTAGGTTGCGAAGACAGCCAACCATTTTGGTTGCTCTGTGATAAATCCTCTCGAGCAACTTGATGTCCTTTTGTAGCCATGGTACCCAATCTTGCAATGAGTAATCCATCCCCGAGTTAACACACGCATTAATGAGCATGGGGAAAGATTCACGGGGAAAATGTCCGAAAATACGCTGAAGTATACCTAACACGCGGCTAGCTCGGTTGTACACTGCTTCGCATTGCATGCTATTCTTAGGACATCCACTAATCCATACGACGAGGTACTTTTCTTTTAAGTTCAATGCACGAAGTGTCAGAAGTCCACGAACTTCTCAGCAGGATCAAACACAATTTTTATGTCACAATTAAACAACTTAATCAATTCGACGTAAATCAAGATGCGAATCAACCTACTGCGGACATAACAATAACTTTAGAAAACATTTTTAATCAGGAAATCTATGCAAGAAGAGAATTCTCAAACTAGCGGCTTTTGATAGATTTTCTTTCGACTCAAACCCTAAAGTTCCGAAAGGCAAATAGGATAAATTACCACAAATATCTTCATACGGAGTCAAGAATATGGTTATAAATTATTACATATCTAAAACGAAAGGACTCTTCTGCTATTTTGAAAAGCAAAAAACACTGTACAAAATAAAAGGTATATAAATATAATTGGTCATGCAAAAGATAACCATTGGTCGTTAGGTCTTATTGTAATTAAACATTCCCTTGACAGTAGAAAAAACGAGCAAATTATAAGAGGACACTTACACGAATTTGAATTGAACATAATGTTGGCTGTACAACTGAGGGGAACTGAAAATGAAAGAAATTTGCACCAACACAATATTATAGCATCATCTTTTTCCGTTGCCAATGATGAACTCATGAGAGAAAATACTAGCGCTATAAATAAATTGAATGCAGAGACTAAAATAGACACACGTGAATTTGATATCTCCGAGGAATTCAAATATTTTTAAGCAGCTTTAAATAGAAACGAAAGCCTTGAGAAAAATTATAGAGCATTGCTTACATTCAAAGCGACCAGCATCCAGTCAGAAAGAGTTCTTTTAATTACAGGATTATTTAACGCAAAAATGGAACGTCTGTCTGATAAAACGCTCAAAGCATTGTGTTTCTTGAAAGCTTGTTTCCAAAAAGATGTGGATCACCCAGCATGTTCTAAATGTTGATGTAATTTGTAAAAGATTAAGAAGATTTTGAATGTTTTTTTGTGACAATAAATAGTACTTGTATACGTATTTGTGTCTCCTATGGATTTATGATTTGTACTAATGCGAGTCGAATAAAATCGCTTTCAAACATATCGGTTTTTGCGAGCGCTGGTACAAACCCTATTCAAGTAACCATTTTTCACAAATCTTTGCAAAAACCAGTCTCAGTGTCTCTAACTGATTACAACAAACAGCCAGAAATCAGTTTTAGAGTGCAATTTTGGGGAAGGTGTGTACCACGATAAAATTGTCACGGCGTTCTTCGAAGTAATGAGCTTATAACTTGTGAACTTCGCCACATGATATCTACGAAAGATTTAAATTAACATTGTGAGAAAAAAGAGTTAATCTTGTATGCCACTGTTACATAGGGTTCGTATAACGAACCACAATGTTCAAAGACAAAATCAACAGGTGAATCATGACCAATGTATTGTGGTGCTCACAAACCCATCCCTTACACACCACTACCGGTTTCTGGTTGTTTGCCGTCATCAGGTAGAAACATTAAGATCAGGTTCAGTGAGATTTGAAACGGTAACCATTTGCCGATAACATGTCCCCATATATAGGGGATGGGGATGTGAGCACCATAATACATTACCATTGGGAGAGTTGTACGCATCTGATGGTTTTGTTTTCTTTGAAATATTCTCCGATTTTTGTTTTGTAAATCTTCATTTGTTAATCAGTTCATACTACTAGTATAAGCAGTTCAAACATTGTTCTATTCATCCTTAATTCAGTGTTTTGGGCTCAATCATGACATCACACGCCTTCTCCTAATAAATTCGATATGGTCACAATAATCCATATCCCAACACCAGACCTAACAAATCCAGATAATCGAAACCTTGCATCAAATAATTAAATATGCTCTCGTGGGATTCGACGTTAATCACCGGAATGCTTGCCCTGAACAGGAACAAACTGTCAATTTCGACCTTGAAACTTATAATGTAATTTTCAAACTGTTGAAATATGATAATTATTGATCACATTTTACTCCAAAAAATAGTATATTATATTGCTAATAAATGCTATTGCTACGTTTTGTTTTTCTTTTAAGTATATACCAAAATATCAGATTGTTTACAGCAAGTGCCGATTATAACCCACAATACGAGCTTCGACGAAAGAAAATATACAAAAGGATCAGGATTTCGGATGATATTTAGCGCACCTTCCTCCGGCACATCACAAGCAGATTCAAGAAGAAGATTGAAGAATTTATAGTCACCAAAAGCGTATAGATTCACCATTCTATATCATGCTGAATATTCGTCGATGAAGAAGAAGAAAACCACAAATATTTATGTAATGTCACGTATTGTCCTGTTAAATACTTACCATGAGTCAAATCGCATGTGTCGTCAAATTGTTATGCAAAAAATAAGTATCCAAATGTTAAATAGAAGTTTCGACGCTGAGAGTGTTAACAACGGTATTGGGGTATGCATTACAAAGGAAACACACGTACAGAATAAAAATATCGACGACAGCTGATACGGGAAAGGGGAATTTGTAGTTTAACTGAGATGATGCGATTATTTTGTAACTCACGGTATTCGAATAAATGTTCCAAAGGATGGTGCTTGGTATGCAATATTTGTATGTAAGTATCACGTCACTGCAATGGCTTCTTCGAAGGGAGGGGTAAAACTTCTCAATTCTTCCAATCATTCCTCGTACGTTAGTTTCCGGAAAGGACTTACGAGTTCGGTTGCACGATGGTATATTTCATTAAGCGTTTGTATATTCTATTTGAATCACGGAATCGAAGCTTGCAATGCCTGCTCCATGGTTGGAATTAATTATGTCTTCATGATAGTGGGCAACGTTCGAAAAATCCGTCGCAGCTTACTTAAAAGCTTGGAAGCATGCTGACAGATGACCTCAAAATGCATGCTGTTCTTAGAGCTGCCGCTTACACAGACACCGAGAGCCGTTTCCCACTCGGTCCAGCTGGAAATATACTGCACAAAGTCACATTGGTACTAGAATGGGTTACCAACATGCAGCTCTTTGAATTTTTGTAAATTAAATGTTAACTTATTTTTTACCGAGCCTTCATGGACAATATCTAAATCACTTTGCAGCTGTCCTGAGGTCACAAATAAATTTTGAAATCATCTGTAAAGAAAATCACGTCATATGAGAGCGTCTCTGTTAGGTCGTTGATTTAAATCATGAAAATTACTGGCCCGAGGACGGAATATTGCGGTACGCCACTACAGGCATCAATAACCCGTGATTGTACCCCGTTGATTTGCATTGCGCCCACTGGAGTAACTTTCAAGCCATATAAGTAGCTGCCACTGATACCTATCTAATGCAGCTTTTGTCGTAGTCGACAGTGATTAACACGTTCAAAAGCTTTACACATATCCAGCTAGCAACACAAGACCATGAAGTGTCGAAATTCCAACGGCAATGTAGTCTGTTTACGCACCTACGGTGACCAAACTGGGATGGGTACAAATATTTATAATGCGGAGAAGCGTTTTAGGTATCTTTCGAAGAATATTTGGAAGATTCTCTCTGGTAATGTTACCAAGGATAATGAATGTCTACCTTCGCCCTACTATGGAGTATGTGGTAGAGGACTTAGCTCCTTGGATTCGAAAAGTTGTTGCTCTCTTCGATGAAATCTATCATATAGCAACAAATTTATTGTTGGGTCTTCGCAATGTTCCGTATACAGAAAGTTTGCGACGTTTGGATCTAGGTGACTTTGCCCAAAGAAGGATACGACGCGATATTATTCTGACCTATAGAATTGTGTCTACCAAAGGACATCCACTAAAACACTTGCTTGATGTATGTGATGGAAAGTGACACGCGGACATACCTTACCCTATACGTTTCAAGTTCCCGTATTGATTGTCGGCGTCATTTTTTCGCCGTAGGTAATATATTTCTTTGGAATTCTCTACCCCAACATGTGGTAGACGCTCCTTGCCTGGCGATTTTTGAAGCGAAATTGGACTTGCACTTGCAAACGAACATCATTAACGAGCCTTACATTTGATATTCTCTATTGCTTTTATACTTTTTTAATTAGTTTCCTGTTATCCCATATTGCACAAGCTTTCTCAAAAGCAGGCTGTGGTTAAACTTATCAAATGCCTTTGAAACACCAATAGAGCAGGCATAAACAGAGAATCCTAGGTCCAGAGACGTTGCACAATCGTTTAGAGTGATTAGTAAATTGAAGATACAAATCTGTTTTAAGAAAACCCATGTTTCGCTGCTGATAAATGTCCTTTAGTTTCAAATTGACCCACGATACACTCAGTTAGGATGCACTTCATAATTTTCGAGATGCTGGAGAGTAGCGTAACTGGTATGTAATTCTTTAAGTCGGAATGACAGCCACCCTTGTATAATGGTGTTATCACACCAGCTTTCCATACTGACGGTACGAAATCATCGCAAGCACTCTGGATGAAAATTGCAGCTAGCCTGTATGAAAGCTGTCTGTAACATGCACGAAGAATAGCTGGGGTAATGTTGTCTCCATCCGGGATTTCTTCGTATCTAGTCGCCGTAGGTATCATTCCACAACGACTAGATCAATTATTGGTTAAGTAAGAGATTCTACTGAGTTTGATAAACCATGCTGCAATATATGCTGTTTCGGACAAAACGCTTTCGAGTGAAAGCTCACAAGAGTATCCGCTGTCTCTCAAACTGTAGCACTCATTCGTTGTTCTGGCATGAGCTGAAAACACCTGATTTCACTTTGGTTCTTCATTCATAAATTTTTACAGTAATTTTTGGCTAAATTCCCTTTTTTCCAACATGCGTCGCTGGTATTGTTTTTTTATCCTATGAATCGAGAGTTGTCAACCTGTTCCGTATTCGGCAAAATTGAAACCAAATTGTAGTAGTCACGAGATCACAATGGCCAACACTTGCCTTTTCAGTGAAATCCATTTTTCGCTTCTACTGCGAACAGACAATTGGAAAGTGCGGACATCCTCTCTGCAAATAAATCGAGAGTTTGATTGCATTAGCGTCTGAAGGTTGTTGAACAATGAGTCGTAATGTGTATTTGAGTCAATGAAATCAAGTAGGACATCTGTTAGTTGACAGAGTGCTACTCTGAGTCTCCAAAAGTAGACTTTACGGATGACTTTCGTGTCGCGCCATCTCAAAGCGATGCATAGATAATCAAACACAAGCAGAACATGTTCACTTCGCCCCATTGGTGATTCGTAGGCAATTGATTCAATTGCCGATGCTTTAGAAGTCAAAACAAGGTGGAGAATAGATAGCTGATCTGTTCCTTTCATTTATGCATGGTTGAAGACGTAGTTTTACAAGAGTACTAGGTCGAATACTTCGAAAAGTTTGTGCTCCAATCAGTTTATTGGATGTTGGCTTCTTGAGTAGTGCCACTAAATTTTGAAGTCCCCAATGATTAGCATGTGAGCATGTTGTTGAGCGTTGAGGCCCTGCAGTCTTTCAACTAGCATATAGTTGTGTTTATTGGTCGATATTAGTGAGCGCTATATGACTCTGATTGTACAGCTGTCACCAGATTCCAGGTCTAGTGAACACCATAGCGTGTCAGTGAATGAATGATCATTATCTGAGATGACAGTTATCTTTAGCGGCTTGTGGCAATAGAATGCAACATCATGTGTAATGCCATCATGGTAACGTTGAAGTGTCATATTAAGGCTAGATATTTCACTGTCGATCATACTGGATTGATACCAAATTTCAGTCACAGCAATTATATCAGGGGAATTGTCTACACAGATAGCAATCAGTTCCGCCAAATTGTTGACTAAACAATGAGCATTGGCATGAAAAATGTGAAGAAAGCTTGTTAGATAGTCATTTATACAATGAAACAACTTTCCGTTGATACCAAGCCTTTCAAGCTTCTGCAGTAGTAGGGTATGGTCAACACGATCAAATGCTTTTGAGATATAAAGGTAGCAGGCGGCTATTGCTTGTTCGTTATCTACCGCTTATGTCCAATCATCCAGCGTTATCAGTAAATTAAATGAACCAGAATAATTCCGTCTAAATCCCAGCTGTTTTCACGAAAGCAACTGATTATTTTCGAAATGTATCATTGGATATTCAACAATGAGGCGCTCGAGTAATTTGGAAATCTCAAGTAGCAGAGTAACAGGTCGGTAATTAGATACATCAGAGCGATTTCCTCCTTTATAAATAGTAAAAATAATACCGCGTTTCCAATCGGTAAGAATCAATCCATTTGCCAGTGTTTGTTTGAACAGGTATGTGAGTTAAGTCCGGTACGACCAACCTGTTCAATCTTGTGTCCAAACACATATTTAATGATGTTAAACCCATAACCATCAACCAAAATATTCATTTGCATGCATTTCCATCAAACACACCCACCGACAAGTTCCGTGTTGTTTGCGCTCATCAGACAGGGACAGTAAGATCAGGATCCGCATGCGCTTGAAACAGTGGAGGAATGGTAAACAAGGAGCGCTTGTATGCCACTGTTGGATAAGGCTGGAACGACCAACCAGTTCAATCCCATGTGTCCAAACACATGTTTAATGGGGTTACGATGCGCTTAGTGTAGTTTCTCGTGGCAACAATCTGCGGCCATTTTCCCAATGAGCTTTGACCGTGCCCAAAACATATTTACACAAGAACGTTATTTTAAGGTGCTTAGGACCGTCGCCCTTAGAATTCGTTGATTGAGTATGTGGGATGTGTTCGTCATAGCTACATCATGTGAGCAAATATATCAATGAAGATTCTCCATTTTAGCTGATCGTGTTTGCGCTGCACTGCCTTATCGGTTGGTTTATTAGCTTCTGGGATTCCCAAAAGGATTAAACTTCATTCATTCCTCTGCTTTGTTTTGGCTTGTTGCAAAGTGTGTCGGGTTCTTTCTTGCCAAGGCACATCAGCTGATTGCTCTCCGAACTCTCTTTAAGCAGGAGAGTTGACCGTGATTTTAAGCCTTCTTGTCTGGTCCAGATTTGATGAAGTAGGTTTAGGATATAGTCATACCAATGATATTGGTTCAACTAGCTCCAAGTCCATGATGATGGACAACTTTCTCCGTTCTTTTTTATCGTTCTCTAGACTGTCCACTAGTATGGTGCAACTCATTTTCCTTTACGTTGGTGCAAATCACGCTGTGTGCATGCGATCTCGCTGGTTTTTGAACGTTTCAACAGCCTTAGATCGAACACTTATCGTGTCCACTTTGTGAGTATTTTAAACCGTAACTTTTGGATTTGAATCTGAGGGTTTTCGCTGAAACTTCAGATGAGCAGGTGGCTTTGGTTCCGTGATTGTTTCGAACCAGGGAAGTTTTGGACAGACAATCCTTCAACAGTCGCATTTTTAAATGTGGCGTCTCGATGAGGAGAATGCTCTACAAGACTCACCGGCACATTTGGAACAACTGAACCTGTGTGTTGAATGATCTGCGAGATGCAGCTTTTTTCTGACTGGTATTACAATCAGTTGTTTCTGATTTATCGAACTATGAATTCTGAACGGTGAGCAGAGTCTCTACCAATGCCATCAACGCTTGTATTCTGAGCTCATTGTGCACAATTTTTCAAAGAATCATTTTTATTTATTTTATTAAACGTGGTCCATTGTGGGTTTCTATTATATTTGTTCTAAAATAACCCAAAACAAACGAATAAATAGACTCAAATATTGTTGCCCAAACCAGTTTATTTAACCCGATATCAGCGAAATTGACAAAGATAACATCATTTTAATAAAATTCAAATAAATATTCCTGTTCGAAATTAATATTGCAATTTCAATGCGAATAAATTTGAGATTTATGGATCTGTCCTTCGTTTAAGAAGTTTTCTATTTTAACCATTGACAGCTTGACAGCACTGAGAATGGTACCCCCGTTTCTGTTTAAAAAATTAAATGAATATTTTTTTAAAAAATCTTTGAGCGTGAAATTCGAGAAAACCATCAAATTACTCTGGCCATTTTTCTCTTATAAATGAAACGTGCAATCTCTTCTTTTTCTAAACAACATCCTCAAACGTCTGTTCGTGTGTCTAACCCACAATTTATCCCATCCCAAAATGTGGCTGCGCGCGCTTCATACCGACTCACATCCCACACCTACGCACCTCTGGGTGGGATGGTCGATGTTACGTCTGTGGGATTTACGAGGAGGCGGTGGGCAAACTCCTACGCCCGGTCACATCGGACGCATTTTTACAAATGCGTGATTGATATCCGTACCTGCCGTGGAGCTTTGGCACGTGTTTTGAGGTAAGTTGATTCAATTTTTCCGAATCGGTAGCAACACTTTGTAGAGAGGTTACAGACTATGTATTTCCGGTTGAATAACTCAGTATTGTCTATGGAAATGAGTA
>JACCGJ010001487.1:0-12014 GCA_013407085.1 Atriophallophorus winterbourni | reverse complement strand
TACGTGGGTATCTGCTTGAGAAACGACCAACGATCCTTCTGAGCAATGCTAGATTTGGTAGGAACTTTTTGTATACAACAGAACAGTGCCGTAAAGACTTTAGGTTATTGCTAATCCACAAGCCCAGGTCTTTCACTTCAGTAACCCATGAAAGTTGCTGAGATCCCAGAGAGTATGTGAATTCGAATGATTTACCGACGCTCAAAATTTTACATTTTTAGATGTTGAATGGTAAGCAGTTCCGCAAGGACCAATTATGAAGTGCTTCGAGATCTTTTTGGAGAATTTGGCAATCTTCTATGGGGCGTATGCTAGTCCAGACTTTGATGTCATCCGCAAATAAAATGATTTTTCTGCGTACGGTTTCAGGTATATCATTCGCGTACACGAGGAACAGTATTGGCCCCAAGACTGAGCCTTGAGGTACGCCACTTGTAACTTCTATTGGGCTTGATAGTGCCCCATCAACTCTAACCCTGATAACTCTACCAGTCAAGTAATCCTTTATCCAGGCCAATAGTCTGCCGCATACCCCGAGCTGCTCCAATTTTTGTAGCAGTATGCTGTGGTTAACACGATCAAAAGCTTTCGATATGTCCAAGTAACAAGCATGGATAGGGCATCCATCGTCCACGGCTCGAGTCCAATCATCAAGAGTTATGAGAAGATTGGTGAGACAGGAGTGTCTTGTCCTGAATCCGTGCTGTGCGATGGAAATCAGCTTATTTTGTTCCAAGTGTTTGATAAGTTCGTCGGCCACAAGTCGTTCGAGAACTTTAGAGACCACTGGCAACAACGTGACTGGTCTGTAGTTAGACACATCAGATCGGTTCCCTCCTTTGTATATCGGAGTGATTAGTCCACATTTCCAGTCATTAGCAACCGTGCTACAACTCAAGGACAGGTTGAAAAGGTCAGAGAGTGGTGAGAATAGAGCATGGGCGCATTGCTTTAGGATGAATGGTGTTATTTCATCAGCACCCGGGGATTTTTTTGTATTTAACCCGCGTAGCTTTACCAGGACACTCTCGGGTTTCACAACGATTTCGTGTATTGTATTCTGCGATCTGAATGCAGGTATATCGTAGGATACGCGCTCGTTAGGGTAGAACACTCTAGAGTAAAATTGAGCGAGTTCGTTAGCGGCTTCGAGAGCTGTGGATGTAGTTCCAGTCGTAGTAAGTAAAGCGGAAACACCTGGCTTTACCCTGGCCTTTCTGTTCACGATCTGGAAGAGGAGCTTCGGATTTCGTTCAATTTTATCCATCAGATTTATTTGATACTTTTCTTTATCCTCCTGAACAAGTTTAGTAACTTTGTTTCTCAACAAACGGTAAGATTCCCAAGATTCAGGTGTTGAATGCAGTATGTGGCTTCTCCACGCACAGTTTCTCACCTTTATCCATTTCCGTGTTCGACTCCGGATCACGAATTTGAATCCTTTTTTCAGTTGTTTTGAAACATATTTTGAGTGGAGTTCTATTTTTCGGTTGATTTTCTGAAGTATCGATGACCAGCATTGTTGGACATCAGTGCTAATCGGTGCCCAGTCGGTGACTTCTTGAAGAGACATTGATAATGCAACCGTATCGTTTTTCTTATCAATTTCTGAGCATCACTTGCTCTAGAAATCTTTGCGTACAATTAATTTACCGCTCAACAAGCACACAACTAGATAGTATTGTCACTACTGAACGCTTAGTATGCGTTTTGTAATATTCGATTGTTTTTTTCACCCGAGTAGTTTGGACTCATCATGTAGGTACCCGATCCTGAGCCTCAAATAGTGGATAATTGGTTAAGAATGTTTGTAATTTGAAGCCGCTGTTGTTGAACGCTGTCACCGCCAACATGTTCCAGCTCACATCCACATACATGAAAATGAGTTAAAACGATGGGCTGGATCAAAATATCCACATAAATGTGCGCTGGGGACAAAAAACAGTTTAGCCTTCAAATTCAAATTTGTTTATTCCACGCATTTCATTAGGATAATTACCTGATATAATACAAATTTGCCGACTTGTTGGCCTACTTCGATCGTTGTTGAACATGGATGTACAGCACAATCGCATGAATTTTCATGTTCTACAGCTTTTCGAATAACTAAACAGTCCAATTCTGGAGGAACAATCTCTCCCACAGCGCTTGCAACGATAGGCAAAACCCGGTCGTTCGGCGTCAGTTGCACGCCTCCAGCGTGATTTGCGTTCATCAACCAAGAGCTGTATCTGCTCCTCCTCAGCTTGCAGACTAACTTTGCAATTTTGATTACAATTAAAACTATTTTATAATCTGTGTATTATTGGTTAATTGAAAATATTTATTTAAGGTTAATTTCTTAATTGTATTTGCAAACACGTTTTAATTACTAAAAGTAGCAAAGCTGCTATTGCATTCATTTTACGTTAATTGAAATCCAGCGAATATCGAAACGAGAGTTTGTTATCGAGACTTATTGATCAATTTTTGATGGAAAATCGTTTCCTTTCAACTCCGGAAATTTCTTGTCATAATACGTTCGCTGGAATTCGCCTGGTTCAACGGGTTTGCGATTTTCACGCTATTAGGTGAAAGTAGCCCCATTTTTAATATTGCAAAAATTGTGGAAAATAACGCCATTTGTTTGTTCCACAGCCTTCTCTGCACATGCTTGACAACCTACCAAGTATCATAAACATCTTTTGTAAATTTTTATGCCGAAGCATAAACATTTATGATAAAATTGTAATGGATGCGAAGTAGAAACAAAAATAAGCTTTTGGGTAAGATTTTCGACAATATTTGTGACCGGTCGGGGGAATGTATTCATGAAAAGACCGTTTGTAATGAATCGGCTGGAGCTGTATGTTGGCGACGACACACCTGTCTATATTGCAATCTTAACAATTGTAATGGCTTGTACATTTATAGTTGATTAATCCCTGTTCGTACTAACAACGTGGCCTGACTGAACTTGTGTTTCAGATGCGGAAACTATACAACAAATTATTCTTAAATATTCACTGTAAGATTTTTGGATAATATTATGTGTTAAAATTCGTTATGCTATTTACCGAAAAGTTAAAAAAACTCAATGTTTGAAAAATGTTCATTCGCATGCATTTCCATCACCCCCCATGATTGGGTCGGTGCTGTTTTCACTCATCAGGTAAGGGCAGTAGGATCAGGATCCGCATGCGCTTGAAACAGTGGGAAAATGATAAACACGTTTTGCCTCTATGCCACTGTTGGTTAAGGCTGTTAAGACCAACCAGTTCAATCACACATGCCCAAACACATTTAGTTAGTTTTTTACCCCATAATCGTAAACAAAATGCTCAGTCGATGTTTATTTTTCTGTGTAGACAACTATATATTTCTGAGTGAATAAAAATAATCAATAATCCTTCAAAGCAGCCACATTTAGGTGTCAATCAATTCGCAATCTCATACACTGCAAATCGTTTATAGATTCCCAAATGCTAAACAGATTTAAAAAATAATCAAACTCATTAAATATTTATCCAAATTACTGATGAAACGATTCACCTGTGTTTCAGACAAAGTCAGATTCCGTGCTCCTGATATGATCAACTGAACTGGAAAAAGGATTGAAAACCTGATCCAGACTTTGATCAATTTTCTACGATGCCCGAACAACCGACAGATTATCGCGTTGCTGTTTTCGGAGCAGGAGGAGTTGGCAAGACTTCCCTCGTTTTACGATTCGTTCGAGGGACGTTTCGTGAAAGTTACGTCCCAACGATTGAAGATACCTATCGGCAGGTTTGTTGTAATCAATGTCGCTTTTGTTTAACTCGTGAAAAATGATATACATGATAACATTATTGACAAAAATGTATCAGATGCTTGCGAGAATCTAAATCGAAAAATTTTGAAGTGGAGTTCAATGGCGATCGATATCGCCTTTACAATTTTCGGATTCTATTATCAGCAAATTTAGGAACAAAGTAAATAAAGACCGCGCATTTGCGTTGAATCGCTCAATTTACATCCATTCATGAATATGGTAACTTTTCGGTTTCCATACTTGGGTTTCTACTTGGGCGAAAATTTCACTGTGATATAAATTTCAGACAGAACAGCCTGTTGGTCCACCACAATTAATTATTCAACACTGTTTCCTAAAAATCATTTTTACTAAAATATGTTGGTTTATTCTTTCTTGAAATAAGTTTGCAATCGGTATATTCAAGGTCACATAAAAAACGTATTCGCTATCGATATATTGTACTGCTCACATCTCCCTCACCACAATACATATGTCATTTATAAAAGAATCAACCTCTTAGCCAGGTATAACTTTGTGATTATGTATTCGAACATTGTGGATGTTTATAGGAACCTTAGTTATCAGTGACATTCAAGTAACCATTGTATATTTGCTATCATTAGGACAGTGTCACTCCCGACATTGTGCAAACATTAAAGTCAGGTTATTAATATAATCTGTATGCACAAGGCGATGTTTATCAAGCTTCGTACGGAGCATTGTTTGTCTGAGTCTGCGTTTGTGAATCCGGGATTAATTAGCTTGTTTATAATGATCAATAATTGTTTAACGGAATATAATGTTACAGTAAAATATAATGTCAAGGATAGTTTACTTCAATTAATAAAATGCGTTCATAAAAATCATGTCAATTACTGAATTTGAAGCAAGTGCATCCAGTATGGTACCGAAATCACTGAGCAGAGGGTTATGCGTGGAATAAAATTGTCCATGTCTTTTTCAAAATTTGTTGTGCATGATTTTACATGCGGACCCTAGACAAAGTTGAACTAATTAATCTCTCGTTGAACCATATTTAACATAAAAATCCCAATTTTTTAACGAAATTCGTAATTACAGCGAAGGATATACTTTGCGGTAATTTGCATCAAGAAAAATGAAACATGAACTATAAATTCCATCAATACCAATCATTGAAGAAAAAGCGATGCCACAAGATTCTGAGAATGGACCTGTTTGAAGGGAGAAGAAATTGGTAATACTGCTAGACAGTACGGGATCCGTACAAGGAAAATATACGTCTTGAAATAAGTGGATAACTTTCAACAAGACTACCTTCCCTGGCAACCTCAATGAGCATTTCCCAACTCATCTGGTTCTATAGTGTGAGATATATTAACTGTAAAACACGGAAACAGAACAACCGATAGCTTTTACGAAAACGGTTTAAATAAGATGAATATTTATATGCTAGCCCATTCGAACGAAACGGACCAACTAGTGAAACCTGAAGATGGGTTCTCTTTGTGATTTACACGATTCACAGAAGACTAACTTGAGGCATCTTGCGGACGTCACAGCCATTAGCGATCGAAAATTTCAGAACGAATCTATGCATTTAGAAACGATTTGTTCGTGATCTCTTATTATCATGACCAACAGTGACATCGACTTAACTAGTTTATGCTTGATATGATATACATGAAAGCTCCCATTATGTCTTCTTGAGATTTTTTGGGACACAGCCAAGTGTGCTTGTATAATCCTTTCCTCGTTTCTATTTTCATGAACGATATTACTTGAAACTGAACGACCAGATTTTTTTAATCCACATTGATTTTATCTATCATTGGGAAAAATATGCATGTCCATTTGGTCATGCCATCTATTAAATAACCCCAAAGAATATTACAGAACGGTAGGTGTGTTGAAAAATATAGACGGAGTAATTTGCCTGAAATACTGTTCGAAATTTCAAGTTCTCCTGGATATCAACCCTTTATCTTGCTTTCAGACTGTATTGAATCTACATTTATATTTGCTAGAAAACATGACTATTTGTATTCCAAATCTTGTTGTTAGCCTCGTTTTATTGATGTCGAACGTGGATGTGCTTCATAATCGCGTGATTTCTTTATGTTCCAAAATTTTTCTAATGACTAATCATTCGAGGTTAACAATCTCTCCCGCAGCGCTTGCAGCGTGAGACAGCACACTGTCGATCGGCGTCAGTTGCCCGATCTGCGTTCAGCCACCAAGTGCTATATCTGCTCCACTTCAGCTTGCTGATCACGCTTTAAACAATGCCTCCAATTTGAGAGATCAAGAGCAACGTCTTGAAAAAATCTTAAGGATAGGGCAGAGAGGTTTCTTTTCTATTTTTCAAACGCATTTGTACCGCAATTGCGGTCTGTCGAATGGCCGACTTCCTGATTTCAACTCACCATGAATTAGATCCTTCGGAATAGGACATTTACCATTGTGTAGTCGCGGCCAATCCAACCCAGGGGGCGCTGACGTGGTATGGTGAACATGCTCTGTAGGTGAGCTTTTGAAATCACTTCAGCATCAGTTTCTTCATCAAACCAAGATATGTTCAAGATACGACGGATGTTTCGTGGATGGAAAGCATTCACTTTCCGTTCGTGTCTTGCTTGGGTGGTCCAGGTTTCACTGCCGTACAGTAAACCATTTAGTATACACGCGCTGTATACCATCGTAGTTGTTTTTACAGGCAACTTGCGGTTACCTTAAAGAGGAGAGATCAATGGCGACAAAATGACAGCTGCTCTGCCAATCCGCTTATCAATCTCCGTGTCTAGCGAGAGGTTATCAGCAATGGTGGAACCAAGATATGTGAAATGGTGTACTGGTTCAAGCTGACAGTTTCCAACAGTGATGATTGGAATCGATACAGTCCGTTGACCAATGACTTTTGACCTTGCTCATGCAGATTGTAAATCCAAAGTCTTTGTATGCAGACGACAAACGACCATTAGCGACTGGAGGTTCTCTAGGGAGTGCGCAATAAAAGCTGCATCGTCGGCAAACAGCAGGTTACGCATTAGCACATCTAGTGCATTGGTTTGTGCTCTCAACCGGTTCAGGTTGAAAAGCATACAATCACTTCGCGAACGTAGCTAAGTGCCTTCTATTTTCGTCCTAAAAGCGTGCTTCAGAAGCAGAACAAATAAAATTCCGAACAGCGTAGGAGCAAGAACACACCCTTGTTTTGACGCCTCGGCGAAATTCAAAGGCTTCTGATCTGCAAAAGTTAAAAGGGACTAAGCCTTTCATGCCTTAGTGGAACGAAATAACGAGTTTGAGCAGTCTTGGTAGGCAGCCTATCACATGAATCACTTTGAAAAGCCCCTTCCTGCTGACGTAGTCGAATGCCTTTGTTAAATCAATAAAACAGCGTATACTGGCATACGTTGTTTCCCACCCTTTTCTTGAAGATTCATAATGGAGATGATCATGTCAACGGTTGATCTTCCCTTGCGAAAGCCACATCAAGTTTCGGAGTAAATTCTATCAGCAAAAAATTGTATCCGGATATGTAAAAACTTGCAAACAATTTGCCCGTATTCTTAAATAGCTTGGCTATCATGCTGTCTCGCATCTCTTGTGGGAAATATTCCTGGTACCAGCACTGAAGAAACAAATATGAAGAGGATGTAATAATGCTGATCTACAGCATTTTATTAGCTCGGGTAGAATTTCATCGTCACCAGAGGCCTTCCCATTCGCTAAGTGGTCGATTTCCCTATTGAGCGCATCAAAAGTAGCGGGAGTATCTAGATGTTGAGTGGTTGACAAACGCTCAACATTTCCAAGTGAATGCGGTAAAACCGTACTGTCCCTAGAGTAGAGAGATGAGAAGTGTTCTACCAATCTATTAATCTGCTGAGTTTTGACGATCGGGGTACCAGATACAGATTTCATGGTAGCAGTTTTAGTTTGCTTGGAGCAACTTCTCTCTTGATCCTTACATACATACCTTGAAAATTTCCAGTATCCGCAGCTTTTTGGATACTGATGCTAATTTCAGTCCAATAGTCATTTGCACATCGTATTGCAGTCTGTTGGAACTTATTTCTAGCTGCTCTTATCTGCTGGCATACATTTGAACTTCAAGAATGCTGATCGTCTCTCGTATAAATCAGCAGCCATCTCAGAAAATTGTGCTTCGAACAAGTCGCTCGTTTGAACTTTCTTCCGACCGTAAGCGGAAAGCGTGACCAGACATAATATGTTCAATCAAATTTAGAGTCAAAATCTGTTCACTCCCGCTTCCGTTTCGTTCTACTTGTTTTACTAGACTGTTTCGCACGGCAATCAAACTCCATGCAGTATAGGCTCATCAAAAACCATTTCTTTTCACAAATGTGTAATCTCCTTCTGTTAGCATACCAGTGTCTAGTAATCGCGTCTCTTGCAAGGCAATCAGATTTACATTCAGCCTTTTTAACTCATTGTTAATCACAGCTGAGTACCGTACGCCTTTGTTACTTGAGACGTCGTCATGGAATCCTGTGAGCAAGGACCGGACTTTGCATGTTCCTAGTTTCATAGCTGACCTATGTTGTATAGTAATTCGTTTCGCAAGTGCGAAAACATACAGTCTGCTTGTCGGTTGATTCCTGCTCCCAACACACCCAATACGGATAGCATAATGTGGCGGGATGGCACCTTATTGTCACGGGGCTGCCCAGCTTGAAGCGTGAGTTAGTCGTCCAATGAGACTTGAAAATCTCTCCCACCTTCAGAATCAGCCCCAAGCACTGAGCATTTTGTCAGTCGAGCCATAGCTCTTAACTTGTATCTGATCCCTCCCGTGTTATTATCCATAGAAGTGAAATGGGGTGTGATCCCCATTGGTGTGTTGATATGTAAGCCATGATTGGATGCAGCCACAAGTCAGTGGTAGTTTTAGATTACGATTTGCTTCCCCTATATTACATATGGCATTATATGAACAATCCGGACCAATTCCTAGAGAATCATTAAAATATTATCCGTATCTGATAAGTGTAAACCTACGAAATTGAACATAGTGTCTATGAATTTCTTTTTTCAATCAAATAGTTTCACCCCCATCCAAATGTTTTGATATTCATTAGATTGAACAGCGGTTTGCTGGCAAGATCGTGCAAACATACTTTGTCCAATTGTTTTCATTCTGTTTATGAACGCTATATCATAATTGGTGCGCAGAAAATCTTGCTCTTTTCTTCCCTGATGTGCAAATTTGGACGTCCGTTTTGCAAGCAGACTAAGATGAGATACATCGGTAGCCATTTATAATAAGCTGCCATTGTATCGCAACCAATTCAAATTGTACAGGAAAATAACCCTTCCCTTTGTGATGCGCCCTCAAGATTCGAAAGTCGAAATAGATCTCATCCGTGACTCATGATGGTGTCTGGATATGCGGAATATTATGCAGTAGGAGTCCGTCTATAAGTGTACGTGCAGCATAATCTGCCTACTCCGTTTTACGGTCATTCTGTTTGCATACATAAAACCATTAGTAGACCTACATTAAAAGTTTCGACGACATTGTTGGAAAAACGCATCGCTCTACTCTAGAGGTTTTATCATATGGCAAACAATATGTCTGCCGATACGTATAACCTAGCCTTTGAGTAGTGATTATATAGACTACTCGGATTGATCATCACTGAAGAGAGAGCATTTGAAGTCCCTAATTTTGATCTACAAACTAATCTAGACGACATCCCATCCAATTAGGTCACTATACCGATTTGGCACCGGTCTCCTGTAAAGCAGTTATAATTTACTCTACAAATAGCACTCTCACGCATAAACGTTCGTCGAAACATTTATTCATTGAAGAAGTAGCGCTTAAATGCCACTCTCGGATGAGGCTGGTACGACCAACTTATTCAATCACTGTCTAAAAACATGTAAATTGAAGATAAACCCAGAAACAAAACCAAAATGCTCATTTGAATGCACTTCCATCACACACACTCAGCGAAAGGTTTTGTTATGTTTGCATTCTTCAGGTAGGGAGAGTAATGATCAGTATCCGCGTGATATCTGATGAGTTCAAACAGCACGAAACCGGTCGTGAAGTGTGTGATAGAAATGCACGCGAATGAGCATTTTGGTTCATGGTTATGTATTTAACACCATTCTACATGTGTTTGGACACTTGTGATAGAGAAGGTTGGTCGTACCAGTAGCATTCATCGCTACCTGTTTACCATTCCTCCACTGTTTCAAGCGCATGCGGATCCTTATCTTACTGTTCCGACCTGATGAATGCAAACTTCACGAAACCGGTCGTGGTGTGTGTGTGATGGAAATGCATGCACGTGCGCATTCATTCAGTCAGTTAAGGTTTTCTTTGGAATAGTTTTATCACAACTGTGATTTACACGACCGAAATATTATTGACCGTGACATATTTTCTGTCTGTTCTGTTGTACAAGTTATGCCTACCCCGATACGAGTTTTAGTAACGTCTTGGTAGTAGTCAGTCAATTAGATTTGAACCACATTTATTTAATCAATTAGTTGTGTAAATATCGTCACTTATTTAATTAAATTTTGCATGGAAACACTTAGCGTAATATAAACTGAGCTACTTATATATTAATCGAAATAATTTCATGAATTTTTGTTAAAGTGTTTTTTATTTACAAATGGTTAAAATTCTAAATAATATCAATCAGTCAAAAATCAGTGTTTTTACACAACATTTTGATTACAAATTCACTCAAGCATGCAACATTTCCTAAGTCTTTGCTTTCAACTTGAGATTAAAATTTATCCCATTAATGCTTTTGAAAAATATCATTTAATATTCGTTGAATTTGTTAGATATTTACAATATAACTCTTACATAATTATATAAATACGAGTCTATTCTTAGTTTGAAAAGTTTCAATCAGGTAATCCCTGTTAATTTTATTTTCATCACTGTGACATTTATAGATTTTCCTTTCCTCTATTCCCAACATTTTTTGCATCACAAATCCCATTTCCACGGCTTGTTTTAACAGGAAGTAACATTCAGTGGAACTTACAGCTTTTGAAGCTGTCCAGTAAAATTGATTGAAAAATTCACTCAAGCATGCGACAATACCTGACCCTCTGCTTTCAGCTTGATATAAATCTTTGTTTCAGTAATGCGTTAGAAAAATCAGGAAATTATCGTTGATTTTATGATATATTCACGATATAACTGTTATATATTCTAGTGTAAGCATGAGTTAATAAGATTCAGTAAACGGTTACAAGTTAATGATACACTAGGATTTATTGTTTTTTCTAAAGCAAATAGGATCGATTCTGTTTGACCTTGATAATAACAAAATTTATGGATTCTAATGATACCTACAACCCTATTCCAATTTAATGCGCTTACTAAATGACCAAACCGCTTTCAGTGCTACGAAAGTTCAGAACTTAGTGGAAGGTTAATTTGAAGGTCGGAAATTATTCAAGGAAACAAGGATATATTGCTAAAAACTTAATAACTTACAATGCTAAAGGATAACGGTATGGTAGAAAATGTGGAAAAATAATTATATAAAGAAGATAATATATCAAATGCATGCCTCAGGAATGATGTTCCTTTGCATATATAAGTCCAATTTCACTATAAATATCGCCAGGCAAGGCGAGTCCACCACGTGCCGAGGTAAGAAATTTCAAACGAATATTTCATGTGCGGCGAAAAAATGGCGCCGTCAATCAATATGGGATCTTAAGACGTAAAGGGATAAGGTATGTCCGCGTGTCACTTTCTAATTATACTCTTAAACAAGGGTTTGAGGAGATGTCCTTCAGCAGACACATATCTATAAAAAATAATCTCGGGCCATATCCTCCTTTCACTAGAGTCACATAGAATACGACGTTGCTATCTTACAGTTTACGGAACGTTGCGGTTTTTATCACTAACTTTGTTGTTCTGTGATGGATTTTATCAAAGAGAGCAATATCATTTCGCGAAACATGAACCCAGACATCTACCATATAATCCATCGTCGAGGCAAGGGGATAAAGTTTTGTTATCTTTCGTCACGTTGCCAGCGAGAGTGTTTCGAATGCGCAGGTTAGCAGCCGACACTGATTTTTTGTATGTAAAGACAGCAAAATTGGATTCGATAAGCCACACTACAGTGGATGGAATGTCAAGAAAATGTTGATTTAAAACCACAATTAACCAAAGTGTTTAACAACAACTATTCCCGGATGATACCTGTTCACGCGTAAAAGGAGCTTACAAATGATCGAGGCA
>JACCGJ010001486.1:0-22786 GCA_013407085.1 Atriophallophorus winterbourni | reverse complement strand
TAATCACGAGATTAATGGCTCTGATGGTCAACTTATTCTCCGAATCACAGCTTCTTCATTTTATACAATTTCTGTCTCCATTGTAATAAGTTACGAGTAGATACATTATTAATTTTGGATGTATCTGTAACAGTGCGATTACGTTGTTGAATTGTATACCCTTCATGAAAAGTTGCCAAGTTGCCGAGTAGTTTTAACTAAAAAGAAACTCGCACCAATCGCTTGACGTGATTAAATTTGTTTCTATCTACTCGTAAGTATTCTGGCGAATAAAAACATTTTTATGAAGAGACGGTTTGCTATCACGGAAAAGCTGAACGCGTAAAGATTCCAGAATTTATAGTGACAAAAGCAGATATTGCAAAATTTGTGTGACTGACAGGAGAACCATATTTATGAAAAAATGTTTCAATGAATTGTTTGTTGACGTTTCGCGCCGGACACAGAAGCTTCGTCAGACCAATCGTGTCGGAACGAACACAAATCAGGTTTAATTGCATTCATATTAGGCTGCATAAAAACTACACAGGCCATGGGAGGCCATGAGCTAGTTAAGCTAGACAGGCAAGATTAAGATCACACAGACCCTAATGCTGTTTCAAAAAACGACAAAAGTCCGACGTCGACAGAGTCGGACCAATAAATACTGTTACTGACTCGTTGTTACATGCCAAAAGCTCAATAAAGTGTCTATATACGAATCCCCAAAGTTTGTTTAATAAATGGGCTGACCTAACCAAGCTTTGCAAACGATACTCACCAGACCTCGTCACTGTGACTGAAACCTGGTTTCAATCTTGTATGAATGAAAGCGAACTGTCGATCCCAAACATGATAATATTACGGAACGATTGTCCACGAAAAGTCAGTGGTTTGGCTTTATACTTTCACGATCGTCTTTAGTACATGAAGATTCACGATCCCAACATCAAATCAGAAGATACCCTCTGGTGTAACCTTACACAGGAGTCACAGGACGACTGCATCATTGGCATAATATATCACCCTCCGTCTTCGACGGATGATCAAAACGACAGATTATTAGAGGCTCTACACATTGTCGGAGAGATGCGAAGCTCCTAATTACTGGTCATTGAGGACTTCAATCTTCCTCATCTTTTTAACAGATCAGGTCATGCTCTACACACACTTGATCATAAATTCCGTCAGCTGATCAACATGATTCCACTGCATAACCATGTGTCCGACTTTACTCACAGAAGAGGATCAGAGTTACCGTCCGTTTTGAATTTAATCCTTACTTACGATACAACAGCAATTAAGGGTGTTGACTACATTGCTCCCATCGGTTGGAGTAATCATCTTGTTTTAGGCCTTAAATCTGTATGCAGCGCTAGACGAGTATGTGAGTCCGCAAAACTATTCAGAAGGATCGACTACGCGAGTTTACATGAAGCGCTTGGGTTAGTACATTGGCGAGTGCTTGATTATCACAACACGGAAACACATTGCACCGCACTCAAAGAAAGACTTCAGTCAACCATATCTCAAAATTCGCGATTTGTTGACGAACGACTGTTAAGCGACTTTCGCTTTAAGCTTCGTAGTCGCACGAAAAAATGGATCGGGCAAAGAACTCTGCTTGGGTTCAACACAGAAATACCAGGAGCGATGCTTCCTGGCAACAATTTTGCAGAATTCACAAGAAAGTAAACACTCTCATCAAGGAAGACAAGCAACATTACCATCACTTTCTAACTTGAAAATTGAAGTCTACTCGTAAGTAGCTTGGCGAATAAAAACGTTCTTATGAAGAGACGGCTTGCTATCACGGAAAATCTGAACGCGTCAAGATTCCAGTATTTGTGGTGACAAAAGCACGTATTTCAAAATTTTTGCGATCGATCACGAGAACCATATTCACGAAAAAGAAAGTTTTCAATAAATTAATTGTAGCAGTTTATTGTTAACGTTTCGCGTCGGACACAGAAGCTTCGTCAGACCAATAGTGTCCGGACGAACAGAGATCAGTTTTAAATTGCATTCATCTTCAGCTGGCTAAGAACTGCACAGGCCATGATCTAGTTAATTTAGACAAGTAAGATAAAGATCTCACAGACCCTATATGCTGTGTAATCTCTTAATTGTTTTTGAGAGTGTGTAGGTGCGATCGACATCACTGGCCGATTAACTTGCACGTCTAATCGTGCAAAAACTCCCGGTCATGTGCGTTATTTTGTTTATCTGCTGCAGAGTCGGACGCCATATTGTGGAGATATCCAACCCATGCACCTTGTTGACCGCATTGTTACCTGCGATCGTTATCTCACCCGACTAAGAATGCAGTCCTTACATTTATGATTTTACCCCGGTCTTATCACTTCTACGTTATTAAGTAATCATTGTGATTGTTGCATGCTGAAATCATCAGAAAGAGTAGATTTTCACATAAAAAGCTTCAACCATTGTATGCAACTTTTACTGATTTTTTTAGAGCCAAAATTGTCTGAAACCGTCCATCAGGCATGAATTTTGAAATCAAAGGTTTAGGATTCAAGATTCAAGATTTATAGCTAAAAAGTAATTAACTTTACAACTTTATATATATATAGATATATAATATATTATATATATATATATATATATATCTAAAGTTGTGTTATAATCTGAAGCTACGAAGATTTCAATATATGCAATATAGTTCCGTAGGTGCTTATTTACATAGCATCCGATGTTACGCTTTCTGTGGTTTTCTTTCTCAAAATAAACGTAAGTCTGCAGACCTCAGCGAAAACATACTTATCAGCAATCCGGTTTCTAGTATTTCTAATAACCAAACATAAACAATTCATCTTTTTCGTTCATTCTAGTTGTTGCAATCCCAAGTTGTATGAGAATGGAAATTCTTTACCTATTTGCAACATTTTACACTTTCTGAAGTTGAATGGATGCTTGTTATACTCTGACCAGCTACTCAATATATCACAATTGCTTTGTAAGCACACACAGTCCACGCTTGACGTGATTCGTACCCAATGTTTAACATCCTCCTCAAAAAGAACCAACTTGGCTCTGACAAGCTCCGGATGGTCATTGATGTAGACCAAAAAGAGAACCGGACAAAGTACCAAACCTTGTGGGACACCGCTAGGGGCTTCAATGTCCCAAGACATTACACCATCGATACATACAGTTGCATTGCGATCACAAGATAACTTCTAAGCCATTAAAGCCAAAATGATTTGTGACTTGATTTCGCGATTCGCGAAAGTCTGTCCAGGTCGATTCAGTTATGGCGACCCTGTGAATAGCCCATGCCAAATTTCGCTTTGTCAACGCGACTGCGAATTCTGAAGTGGGGTTCTTTGCGATTATGGTTAGAGACATATTTAGAATTGAAATGTATCATGTTGATTATGTGATCTGTCAGGGTTGTGCAATGCGAGTCCGGATCACTGAAATGTATATTATGTTCATTGAAAGCCACCATTGTTTCCATCATACCAATGTATTCCACTTTTCTGTTTCGTTTTGTTTGCTTTACCAATCTACTGGCGTTGCAGAATGAGGTGGTTGCTTCGACCAAGCGGAGGGTGATACTGAACGTCTTCCAGGGCCGTGGCTTCAGAGTTTAAGACTAGGTCTAGAAGAGATGTCTGTTGCAAATTTCGTCGTTCAGTATATTCGAAAAATTTATTATACAACGGGATGTAATCGAACAGTTCGCGAAATGTTTAGTCTAATGATCGGTGTGGATGATCAACTTGGTTATATAGTTGAGGCAGAATGAAGTCTTCCATAATCAATAATTGCGAATTGTGTTGTTTTCAAACGTATTGTATTGCTTTCAACAGTTTTTCGTTATGCGCATCTGATGATGATGGTGAAAGGTAAATTAAACCAACGATGCAACGCGAGAGCGCCGCCTGTGGTGGTTTGGTCATGTCTACAGAATGGAAAATGGTCGTATTCCGAAAGATATACTCTATGGTGATTTGCAATTAGGAAGTCGACCATTAGGCAGACCGCACTTGCGGTACAAAGAAGTTTGCAAAAGAGATGTGAAAGCTTTTGGCATTGACCCCGTGAGCTGGGAAGAACTTGCTATGGACCGCTCACATTGGAGGCATTGTGTAAAGCGTCGTCTGCAAGCTGAGGAGGAGCAGATACAGCTCTTGGCTGCTGAACGTAGATCACGCCGCCGGCGTGCAACTGACGCCCTACAACCGAGTTCTGACTTTCGCTGTTAGCGCTGCGGGAGCGATTGTTACTCCCGAATCAGACTGTTTATTCATTCCAAAAGCTGTAGAACATGAACATTCATGCGATTGTGATGTACATCCATGGTCGACATCGACCGAACGAGGTCAACAACAAGTGTGTATCATAGTAGAGCACGTATATGACATGACTACTTACGATTTCACACTTACCCCCTTTTTGCAAATTTTACGCAAATCACGCGTAGTATTCTTGGGTCAAGACATCCGACGGCAGTTGAGGTCAAGTTCGTCTGATCGTTGAATGTGTCGGTTTAGACAGCTAAAACAAAAACAGCTAAGGCGACTATCTATCTAAAAACGGAAAAAAATGCGAGGTTCGTAGGGGAACGCGTCACGAATTATCAAGTAAATCAGTTGTGGTAACCGTAGATTTGATCTCACGCAAAGAAGGCACGGCTTGTTGGATTCAGCAAAAGAAGATCTCCCGAATAATAGCGGTCCCGAGCAAGTCAAAATGGCGACAACAAATTTTGCACGGGACAAAATTTCCACGGTGATTTGGAAAATAGAAAATTCCGAAATATTTGTCACAAGACACCACAAATGATTCTATCCAATAAATCTCTTCAAGAGAAATCGAATGGTATAATAATTATCCAGATAGAATCAGCGAGCGTCGAGTAATGCCCAAAGTATCAGAACACCCAGACCATGTCGTTGATATGCATGCTATTCTTTCGAAGATTTAGTGGGCAACTGAACATGCAAATGACGATTTTAACGTCTATACATCGCCGTTTTAGGCATACAAGGAATATATTTATACTTGAACACAAATAATAATAATGGTATTTTATTAATTTGGAAAGTGGCAGTTCAACGAATTCGAGCTTTAATTTGGGGAAAAACATTTATGCTCGAAATCTAGATAGACTCATGTATTGTGTAACAAGTCCAATAACTAGGTTATCTACCGAATCGAATAGCAATTTCGTTAGCTTTGACGCATCCTTTCATACTTTATCACGTGGCAAGCGACGAACTACTTGACAACATCTTGATGAGGAGAACGTGTCAATCAACGCAAAATAATGTACGTCAGAATCGCGAGTGACGTAGAACAGGATGTACGCACAACGAGGAAGGCTTACTGCAATCAAATTGAGATAATGATTCAATTTTCAAAATTAGAGACCTTACGTAAGTTGAATGAAGCATGTTCCAGATGAGTAACCCTGCTTGTCACCCGAACTTGATTCGATCTCATGTACTTTGGGACCGGGAGAATGAGCCCTTAATCTTGATATAACGTGAATGTATCTAGTTTAAAGTGTAGAGTCTCAGCCACCAGTATAGTGATCACTGCCCCGGTACGGAACGGCAGTTACCCAAGAAACTGCGATGCCCCATCAGAGTTCGAGATTTAAAGTGTCCTGGGACGAATGAAGAACGGTAGATCGCCAGGCGAGGATGGGATTTCCGAGGATGGGATTTCCAAAGCCTGTGTTGACGCCTTATTATCTCCACTGCACACATTGTTTTGTTCTATCGGGGAGACGGAAGTTTTTTTCGTCAGATTGGGGTGTGTCAATCATCCTACCTCTACCTAAAGGTGAGGATAAATCTGTGTACTCCAACTACCGCGGAATAAGTCTCATCGATACCACAGCTAAGCTGCTCGCGACGTTACAGCAAAACCGGTTCTCATTCGAACGAAATCTGCGCACTAGAGTCAAACAAGGTGGGTTTCGCCCTCGGAATGGGATGTGTCGACCAAATTTTCACCTTACGCAGGATTTTGGAGCACCATGCACGGTATCAACAACAAACGATAGCATGGTTTATCCATTTCCAAAACGCCATTGACTATGTAGACCGGACATTATGCTACCGGATGGGGTCCACTTGAAGCTCGTTAGCATAATTACAGCCTAATAAAACTCTACGAGGGCTCGGGTTTGCATCTACGGTGGAGGGTCTTGCGAATTTAGTTTGTACACATGAGTCAGGAAAGGGTGTCCGTTATCCTCAGTTTAGTTCAAAAATATCGTCGACAGGATCATGAACCAGGCATTAACGAACTATCAAGGGTTCAAGTATCAACGGATCTCTCATCTCGTTGCTTTTGGCGAAATTGCCAAAATGATGCAAATGGCTTTATACCACATTAGTTGCGCTGCTGCAAAAGTCGGCCTCGAAATAAACGCAACAATAACCACGGCATTTTTATCGTTACACCAGGCGTCCAGCAAGTGAAGGTCCAGAGCTGTCTGATCGAGTATGTTCCAGTCTTCACAAACCTCGGTACCAGTATGTTGTCCAATGGTCAGGCGAAAGATGAAACGAAGTTAAAGGTTGATCGTGCGTGTAACGCGTTTCTGCAGTTTAAAGGCCTCCTTTGCCGCGGGCCCTGGATCAGTCTCAAGAATAATTTACGTGTTTACCAAGCAGCGATCTACACTGTAATGCTTTATGGATGTGAGACGTAGACGCTAAGGTCACGGGATGTACGATCTTTAGTAGTGTTCGACCATTATTGTCTTATGGTAAACTTGGGCATCCGATATACTGACCAAGTATCTAACGCTGCCGTTCGAGCGCGATGCAAGGGCTTATCTCCGCTATCCGTTAGAATCCAACGGCGGAGTACAGTGGTTTAGCCACGTCCACCGAAAAACAGACTCAGTGCTCATGAAACTCGTCCTCGACCCCAAACCCGTTGATATGTGGCGTCGGTGCAAATTGGTCAAGTGATGACCTGCCTGTGAAGGAGCACGTAGACGCCCTGGGATTGCGTGCCGTCTACGGCGTTCAAAGGTGGGATCGCGATTGAATCACGATCTGCGTCGATCTCGCCTCCGATCGATGCGCGTGGGCTGGTGAGATTCGAGATATCAACTCAGCCGGCTAATCCACCCGTGGAGCAAGTCGCACAAAAGTAAGAATAGTATAAGTAAAGTAAGTCCCAAGCAACAATTCAACATTTCAATGGTTCATCTTGATTTGAAGCTAGATGCAACTCACCAGAACGCCTGTTAATTTTATAGTTCTCACTCACAACAGCGAACAAAATAAAATTCTAGACATATGGACATATGCTTTCTGTATATACCTTAATACATTGCAATCCATGGGATATGTTCTTGTTTGTTGTAAACAATGAAAGGAGAGATTTACAAGGCAATCTATTCGTCCTTTTTATTTTCATATTCGACTGCTCTTTTATAGTCACCCTTCACTTACAAACTTCAACTACGCTTATTGGTCATGCTGTACTTAGATATGGGTCTACGAATCCACGAGTATTTGTTTAGATAGAATTTGCATTTAAGCCAATCTTAGACGAACTGAAATTGAATACACAAGAAATAGCATAGAGTGAATTTCAAGATTATAGCTGTGATCAATTAAATCAATTTAGAGTTATCGTTACAATGCGACGATTAACAACGTCCGGACGGCAATAGAGGAAAATATTCGTAGCTCAGGATGTCGATGATGTTCACCTTGTGTTCACCGAGCTTGCGTAGTTGTTCTTGGACGTTTCGTCATCAGGCTAGATGACATCATCAGCAAAACTTCTTTCGAAGCGTCTTGTAGTTGGAATTCGTTGGTTATTATACCGTTTGCCTGTCCGTTCACGTCACTCCCGCGGATTGGTCGAGTTCACGTTATGCCTTCTCCGTGAGCGGTTTCTCATTGGTCCATATGTTGCGGCCAGTTGGAGATGCTGGTTAATTGAATTTGTTGTTGAGTGCCACGCTTCCAGGAATTCTCGCGCCCGTCGGTCGTTTCTTCTGGCTAATATTCTTGTGCGGTCCCAGTCGAACTGATGTCCAAATTGATCAATATGTATTGAAATCAGTGAATTCCGGTCATGTCTGCGTACGGCCAACTGGTGTTCATGTAGTCTTGTGCTGAGTTTGCGGCCTGTTTGTCCGACGTAGTTCTTTTCGCAGTCTCTGCATGAAATCTTGTAGACGACATTCGACTGTTCTTCTTTTGCCACTTTGTCTTTCGTGTTGTTGAAGTGGTTGCGGGGTGTTGATGCTGGTTTATGCGCAATGTCGATTCCAAGTGGCCGAAGTACCCGAGCTGCAATTTCATAGATAAGTGGATGTAGCGCCGAGTGCGTCGCTTCTGCGTCAGAACGCAATTCAAAATTGCGGCAACCCACTGCCGTACAGATGAACTGAGAAGAAAAGAAAAAGAATATCTGTTCAAAGTGTTCCATAAAAATTGATATCCAAGAAGCTTCATACTACGCAACAGGTTCAACCGCCCACAACAAAGAAACCTAGAAGAAAAGATATTCTGAGTCTAGACAGCTTACACAACTTAAGATTAAAACATTTATTGTATACATGATAAGCCCTGAAAAGTGGAAGGCTGGTTGCTCAAAACCACAATACGAACCTTGGTGAGCACTACGTCACACTTGTCATGACGTCATGGAAGAAAATCAATAAACGCGTCAGAGGGTAACCAGCTGACAAAAAGCGACTGTCGGTTTGTTCCACCTGACAGTCTGAGACAAAATATGACGTTAAGCCACGTGATTGCCTTACAAACGAATGGATAAGCCAATGAACGCATAGTCTATATGAATCTTACAAGAATTTTTGACCGGCCGTTTATGCTTTTACATCAAGATTTGGGTCCATACACTCTCAAGGTCACACGAACAAATCGAACTGCTTGGATTTTGTTAAGCTGGAGGCCTGTTGGTTGTTTTGGATTTGTTGCTTGTGGAGTAAAGTTACCTACCGCTAAAAAATTAAGTACTGGTAGCGCAGTGATTAACGTGGTGACCTTCGAGAGAGTATAAACTTAAAGCCAGAACCATTACAATGTGCTTGATCCCCCAGATCCAAGAAATTTTCGCACACAATTAGTGGTAAAAATCCGAACGAAAGTAAAAACGATAAACCAGCGAACACATTTTCCAGTACAATTAACGTATTGTGTCACTCCCCACTACAATAAAACTGGAATAAATTGAGCGGCAAACGAAATGTGCTTTAGCAGATAGCAGGCTGAAATTTCAAAGCTGTCATCTTTTTGTGTTGCTGCTCTTGCTCAATGAATCACGACTTATTATTGAACAAACAATTGGCTTAACAAAAACAGAGGTTCAAAATAAAGATACACAAGTATATAACAATAAATACTATGAATTATTCCCCTTGATTTTGGGTAAGACAGAGTAAAGTTTTGTTATTATGCAACGGCATAATAGCCGTCAACTTTCAATTTAAATGAAGGTGAACTCGTGGAGCTTATCACGTCTTCAGGAAACGGATTCCAAATAAACGAGACACACGTTGAATAAAAATACGTGAGGCAGATCTGTTTGGAGGGTTCGGCATCGAACACACAATCACGAACTCGCATCTCATTGGCAGTTCGATGTCAAAATAGCGTATAAAAGGGGATAGTACGAGTCATCTAAAATGCCTTCTTGCCTGGCTGAGAAGTTACCTTCTTGATCGCAAAGCAACTGTACGTATCGATGGTGTGATGTCTGGGGAAATCGAAGCCACTAGCGGTGTCCCACAATGTTTGGTACGTGGTCCGGTTCTCTTTTTCGTCTGTATCAACGACCTTCCGAAACTTTTTACAGCCAAAATGGTTCTCTTTGCAGATGATGTTAAACTTTGGATGCGAATCACGTCAAGCGTGGACTGTTTGCGCTTACAAAGCGATTTTGATATATTTAACAGCTGGTCAGAGCGAAACAAACTTCCATTCAACTTCAAAAAGTGTGTTGCAAATAGGCAAAGATTTCCCATTCTCATACAACCGTGGATCAAAACAACTGGAATGGACAACCAAAGAAAAGGACCTCGGCGTATGGATCAGCGGAAGTTGAAAGAATAGCATGCAATGCGATGCAGTGCACAATCGAGTTAGCGGCATGCTATGTATGCTTCGGCGTATTTTCGGACATTTTCTCGTGAAACATTCCCCATGCTCATAAATACGTATATTAACCCAGTGATGGATTACCTAGTGCAAGCTTGTGGCACATGGCTATCAAAATGACATCGAGCTGTCGAGGGATTTATCCAGAGCAACCAAAAATGTTGGCTGTCTCCGGACCTATCATATGCAGCCTGACTCGTGCATCCTTACTTTGATACATTGCCTTCGCATATGGTTTTATTTGATCTAATCCTAACTTATTAAAATAATGAACTCAACGATGCACCCTCTGAGGCATCCTATTTCGCCTCCCAGTCAAGCCATGCCTAAACGTACTCACCCACTGGATTGATATTCACATTCTCACCGGAACTACCGTCGGTTCTTCTATTCGGTACGCGTTTGCTTCTTATGGAACACCCTACCGTCAGATGTTGCACAATCATCTATTAAAAGGATTTTCAGGAACAAATTGGATATATTTATGCATGGTAATTCCTACCCTATAACATGATCTTTATCCAAACGAATGTATTTTTACATCATACCCCGACAATACATGAATTTTTTTCTAACTACAAAACTGTCGATCTTCCTAATGCCTCAATTTATTTTGTTTATATATGTTTATACGAATATGCTGTAGTGCTGTATAGCTACGAGCTTTTTCATACAATAAATTCTTGAATCTTGAATCTTGAATCTTGCATACAAGTCGTTCTGTAGTACGAAAACTGTAATCGAAACTGCCAATTCGCTTGCATTTTTCATAAGTGTTTTGGTAAATCGTTAATGTAGATGAGAAACACGATTGATAGTACACTATCGCTTATCGAATCTCGACCTCATCAGGTAGTGAAAGCAATAGTTGGTTCTATCTGATTTTGCGGAAAATTGAAAATTACGATTTGACTTTGATCCGAGTGCAAAATGGCATTCGTAAAACGAACCACATTCTACAATTACACAATAATTCTAAATAAAACCCAGAAACGCTTATATACGACAAACGACATACCTCACATTTACAGGCCACTACCATTTTCGATGTAAGATTATTAAGATTGGTTTTAATGAGATTTGAAACAGTGGAAACGTGTGATAAAAAATTCGACCCTGAAGTTTCTGTTCAATTGGGTGCGTGTAACCGAAACGCGATGTTCAACTACAGAATCGCAGCGATTCCTGATCAGGCGGTCAAGATCGCAAACGTGGACGAATCTACCAATAAAATAATCCATTATCCGATTCGGCAACATTCCCGTGATTCTAGAAGCTTTTAGCTTAGAGGGTCGTGATTACTCGTTTAAAAATGTCACCATCTAGTGCCTCGGTCCAATCCTTCAAAGTAGTAAGAAGACTAGATAAACAGGATCAATTATCCGAAAACCGTTTTGTTCTGTGGTGAAATTATTATGTTTTTTTAGATGTTCGAATGCAAGCGATCAATTTCCTTCGAGATTACCGGAAGTAACATTGCCGGTTTGAAGTTTGTCGTATCTGAACGGTTACCACCGTTGTAAATAAGAGTAATCAACCCTGATCCCCATTGTGGGGTTATCTTTCCTTCATATGGAATGAGATCAAACTGGCGCGTGAAAAGAGTAGTCTGAGGAAGTCGAGACCTGTGGTGTATGGAGGGGGCAATTCTGTCTCCACCTGGGGACTTCTTTTAGTTTTGTTTGAAATTTAATTTTCTACATAGTGCTGTGGAAATTGTGAGTGAAAATTTATTAAAGCATCGACAGTTTCTGAGTCTGCATTTGCGCAAGAGTTGCGAAACGATGGATTTTGATCTTGCAAGTTTTGAATAACGTGATATTGACAGCATTGTGTGAAGTGTCGTTTTTTCGCTGTTGAATGTTAGTTTCTTGTTTCGGACGATGAACAGACATCGCGCCCAACCAAACGACGCTGATCGACCGTGTAATGCTTATCTTTGGGAGGTCTGTGGGATCTGTGTTCAGCATCCAAGTTGAGTATCTGCTCCTCCACAGCTTGCAGACGACGCTTTACACAATGCCTCCAATGTAAACGGTCAAGAGCAAGTTCTTCTCAACTCGCCGGGTCAATACCCAAAGCTTTCACTTCTCTTTTGTAAACGTCTTTGTACCGCAAGTGCGCTCTGTCCAACGGTCGACTTCCTAATTGCAACTCACCATACAGTAGATCTTTCGGAATACGACCATTTTCCATTCTGTAGACGTGGACAAGCCACCGTAGGCGGCGCTGTCGTAGTAGGGTGAACGTGCTTTTCAAAGCACTTCAGCATTAGTCACTTTGTCCATCCACGATATGTTCAAGATACGACGGATGCTTCGTAGGTGGAAAGCATTCAGCTTCCGTTCGTGTCTTGCGTGGATGGTCCGGTTTCACTGCCATGCAATACCTTGAACAAAAACTGAAGCATGTATCTCAACTTTCTATATAGTACGTCCTTGAGGACAAGCATTAATTAAGTGACCTCTAACGACACACATTCGAAAGACCAACTGTAAAACTGCTAGCCTTTTATAGGGTTAGCAACGCGATGCGCATTTTTCCTGATTGTTGAATGCATCTTAAACATGCAACCGAATAGGTGCACTGAGAGTTGGGATAAAGAGTGTCATCGGGATTACAGTAAATCAGCAGTTCGTAAGCAAAATGCCATGCTGTAGGCTAGCAGTTAAACACACCTATATCACAACTACACTAGCAATTCTTTTTAATTCCCAACTAGAATCCCCTGCCACACAAATAGTAACTCCATTAAACCTGGCATTCTAATGGTTACATTTTTCCAGCTGTATTAACCAATCCGAATTTCGCTGCTTAATGAAACACCAATATCTCAGGACCAGTTTAGCCAGCTTCACCGGCCGTTTTTATTTTATACAGCACATCTCCGTATCGCATTTGTAATCTCATGAATACATCATACACGTTTCGGAACTTATAACAATTTTCTGAGTTTCTCAACAACATACCACACGAGAACTGCTAAAACGGTTATCGCTTCTCCCGAACGGAGCTATTCTATACCAATTGATCTGAGGGGAATAGTTGACAGTTGAGTTATGTGACGCATTCTCATTTTTCAGTATATTATCACTTTTAAATTTTCAGACCGTGGACTCATTTAAAAGTGAAATTTTGCTTTTTGTAAATAAGTAACACAACTAAAGTATACTAGAATGCCACTGTTTAATAGGGTTCGTACAAAGAACTACTATGTTCACGTACTAAATTATGAAGTAATTCCTAGCAAAGCACTCAATCCGCTTATAAAAAGACCATATATTGTGGTGCTCACATCCCCATCCCGTACACAACATAACCGGTTCTGGCTGTTTGCTGTCATCAGTTGGAGACAGTAAGATCAGGTTCAGTGAGCCTTGAACCCGTGGTATAGTTGTAAACAAAAGTATACTTGAATGTCACTGTTAAACAGGGTTCTTCCACCTGATGACGGCAATCAGCCGAAAACCGGTTTTGGTGTTTAAGGGATGCGGCAATGTGAGTAGCACAATATAAGTGATACAACTTTTCAATATTTCGGTAGATTCTAAACTCTACAACAGATTTTACACTTGCAATAATTACGTTGATTTCAACCTGAAAATGAACTCGGCTAGTTAGATATTCATTTTCTACCGCTTTAAGTTATTCTTCGAGAATCATCCGTGCGATATGTTTCCCTCATACCTCCCGCAAAGCACAACATGATGATTTGGGTAACGTTTATTTTAAACTGGAATAAACGTTAAACGGATTCATAAACTATCTAATATCGCCAGTGTAAATCATTCGCGAAACTCCAGGATGACTACCGACGATGCTTCGTCTTCGTGCAGGTGTTCGCATCTGTTTTTCCACCACGATCACTTTTTCCACGGCGGGTACTGCTTCTTCAATGATGTACGTTGTATCTTCCGGTATGTAGTACTCTTCTGGATATTCAATGTAAGTCTGGCGAACGGGTTCAAGTAAAATGGTACGCATGTTTCACGGTGTATGAATTATTTGCTTCGAAGCATGGATTATTTATACGGGTGTCCTCTCAAGTGATTGGCTGTTTCCACTGGTCCAATGAAAAAGCATTTTTGGTGTTGATGCGAATAACGTAAGCATTGTGCTGCGTCAAAGAATGTCAATCGTCTCCGAAAATGACATCACATGTCGATCCTACGTTGTTTATTGTTCTCTAACTAATCTCGTGACTGATTACATAATATGAACGCCGCTTACGTTAGCATATTAACGGCACCTGATATACAGAGCTTTCATCACAGAATGTTTTGCTTTCATGTGGGATAAATTTTGTTGACCTCCTTCGGTCGTTGTCGACCATGGATGTACAGCACAAGCGATTAACAGTTTCATGCTGTGCACCGTTTTAAAGGAATAAAGAGTCTGATTCGGGATGACTAATTTCTCTTCTCTCCAATATCTATTCGATGTGACATACGTTCGGCTGCCGTGAGAAGTATCTTCCATTTCCCAGCCTTAAGATGATGCTTTCACAATACCTCCGAAGTGTGCTAATTATATAAGTTTGTATGTAGTGTGTTGTTAAAATCATGGTAGAGGGCCTTAATTTTTGTGATGCGGTGGTTTGCAACGGTGATCGATCGTCAAGTTTTGCAACTGCGCTTTTGATTTCACTTGACCCGAACAAGTCTGTTCAACCAAATGCAGCGATAAGATTGACGAAAATCGATTAATTGAAGTTTGATGCAGCTGAATTCAAGAGGATATTCCGACTTATTTGATGCCAGTTTAATTGAAGCTGAAGTATTGATAGTTACTCGTCGTGCCTGCGTTCAAAAGGAAGATTACCAGATCCTCAATTTACTACATTGGTGTAATGGTTTATCGCTGGTGGTTTCATGTAAGTACAACAAATAAGGACAAATAACTGTCAGGTAATTACAGAACACAGGTTTGGTTGACAGGATTGGAAAGAACGTTGCGCTGTTCGAGCGGGTTTATCATCAAGCAATCGACGCGATTTCTGTATTGTATTATCTAATCTTTTAGCAGTAAATGACTGGAATCGGATTGTGCACTCTTTGAGCGCAAGTGTCTCTGAGGTGACCACATTGTGACCTACGGAATAATGCGCATGGCGTCCCATCCAATGAGGTATCTATTTAACATTGGCTCCTGTCCCCCGACACGTTTACGTATACATCAAGTATGTCTTTCCAAGAATTTTAACTCAGTCCGGGAATACACAACGGTTGAAAAGCAATATTTACTGCCGATATTTTCATAGGTGGAATTATTTTCAACCCTCCCTCCGTCTGAATTAAAACCTGAAAGTACGATTTTTTTAATTCGGTACGTATATCCTATGGTATTGTACGGGTATTTGCTTTGTGAGAATATATCTTGAATATTCGGACTAATTTTAAGCCTTTATCGGGCATCAATTGCCTTTCATTTCTAGTATTTTGGCTGTTAGTCTGTCTACCTGTAACTCAATATTCGGTCAATGGAGATTTCGCTCACTTGATTCCAAGATGGAAGCCTTGAATCCGAGAATGATGCCATTGATAGTGTTTATCGATCACTTAATTAGACTCGAGAACTTGTCCCACTTGCAATTTTCCACATCTAAAATCTTGCTCAAGTCTACGAACGTAGAAATCGTTGATAGCTGAATCCGTACGAAAGGTTTCATACCGTGCTAACGTAAGACATTCAATCTTGGACCTAAAACCCACCTCTGCTATTGTTTTCGTCCGCCCGAATTAACTGCAACCACATAAACCATATAGTGGTGATTTCATGGCTCCTGAACTTGCTCGCTCTCAGACGTACAGAAATATTCTTAGGCACAATCTAGACTTCCTTCACCAAAGCTGCACTTTAAGGTGGCTCCATGACTTATATACTACTCTATCTTCTTCATCACGTTACTGTCATCGATTCATAAAATATTGTCAATTCTTGAATACTGGTAGTATCGCCATCACGCAATTTAATAAAGTATGCGTCTGAATGTGTTTAATCCTGAAATTTATTATCTAGATTTTCTTTTGTTTATTCATCTCGTTATTGTTCTGTACACCTCATTTATTCCGTCGATCTCATAATTCAAGCTATTTCGGTTAGTAGCAATTGTAAGTCGCAAGGGTCCACCGTCGTTCGTCTGCAACTTGCAATCTTTTAATCGCTCGCATTTCAGTCTTTTCATTTATGATACTCCTAACCAAACAAGCAGGACCGCTTTGAACTAAAGTTTCCGAGCTGACAGGTAATCCTGAGGCTAACGAGCGAGCTGAGCATGACTACAGGCAATGGAGTTTCTCGGATGATACTATTCGTGTAGAAAAGGCCGTCGTCGTTGAAACTTTCTGACTGTCTTTCTCAACGAATTGAAAAGGTAATGGGCCACGTCCGCTAAAAATAAACTTCCTGATGAGCACCATGATTGATACTGTACGTTCCAACTGGAAATGTTGGAAAAACAAAGTCCCAAAAGGTCCAAAATGCAGCAAATATTGTCTGGATTGATAAAGCCCTATCATCCGAACGAAAAAATGAATCTTCAGCTAGGACACAATCAGCAAACAAGCGCAAAGACACCCCAAATGACTCCGAGTCTGGACTGAAACCAGATGGAGCAATCTATTTTGGTCAAAAATATAATTTTATTTGCGCCTCTCAACCTGGAAAGACCGGTATGACCGATATCCTACTGAACTCGTCAAAAACAGAGAAGTGCCGACTCTTCCGTAGGCGGGGCGCGACAATCAAGGTTGACTCAGATTATGTCATCACACGACACAATCCATCTTTACTTATCAAAAATGTTCTTGGATACCTATATACCAATGCCCAATGCTTGATTAACAATTTTGCTGTCATTGTCGCTAGGTTCGAGAAAAAAACGACATCAGTTAATCGCCTGTAACGAAACTTGGTTTAAGCCTGAAATTTACGATGGTGCGTTAGAGATTGCTGGCATGTCACTGATCCGCCTAGACCGTGCATCACGTGGATGAGGTGTGGCGCTCTATTATGATCAGAGACTCAAATGCAGAGAACTCATGGATTCCTACTTGGTGCTTCAGGACACGCTATGGTGCTTGTTGATGATGACTACAGGCGAAGATTGCACAATCGGCGTAATTTGTCGTCTACCAGCAGCCCCGGAAGTGTATAATACGACTCTACTCGACAAGCTACGCCTAATTGTCTCGAAATATCATACCAGAATCTGGACCATGGGAGACTTTAATCTGTCTAATCTCCTGAAGACTAACGAAATTTCTTAGATTTTTACTGCTGTCATCTTCCAGCAGCTCTCTGAAGATATGCCATTGTATAATAAAGTTGAAAGCAACACAAGGTACAGAGGGACAAATATGCCTTTAATGCTCGATCTGATCTTGACAACTGAAAAAGACTCCGTCGATAACATTACATACGATTGTCCGCTAGATTCGAGCGACCATTTGGTCTCGATTTTCGGTTACCTATGTCGAGCAGTGCGAACAAACGATACAACAAAAATCATCAGAAAGGTATGCCTATCTAAATTATCAAACGGCCTAACTTTGATAAGCGATTGGCAAATTGAAGGCATCGGAGTAATAGAGCAGTGGTCCAGCATTTTGACCAAGCTTAACCGGGAAATCAACTCTAACCCAGCATTCGTACCTAAACAGTGTGGGAATGCATTCGAATTTAAATTCCACAATCGCATTCGGAAATGGATTAAAATGCGAAGTATGACTTGCAGAAAATATCGCCAGTTAGCAAACGAAACCTCATGGTAAAACTTTCGAGCACTTATAGACCATGTTACTGAACTTATTACTGAAGACAAAATAAAGTATCAAGCTGATATACTGTCGAAAATGGAGCGGAATCCAAAGCTCTTTTACCAAATTGTGAAACCAGGAGTTGCGGCCTTACGGACGCACTCTGGAATGATCAAAAATGCAGCTGACACCGCGGATGTTCTCGTAAATTATTATGCTACAGTATATTGTTCGAAGGAAAGCGTGGATATACAAATGGATCCAGAAATAACGCATCCTGTACCATCGGACATAATAACCATTTCCAAAGAGGTGCTGAGTACTCTACTATCGTTGAATCCCAGAAAATCCCCTGGTTATGATAAAATTACCTCCAATATACTAAAGCATTGTGCACAATTGCTATACGGACCTCTTACTCAGTAATTCTGCGAATCGCTGTCCCAAAGTGTCATACCTACGGAATGGAAATCCGGTATAATCTCCCCGATTTTCAAAGTCGTTCAGAGCCCGCAAATTACAGGCCTGTTACCTTGTTGCACGACGTATCCAAGGTGCTTGAAAGAATCGTGGCGAACAAACTGAACAAACACCCTGATGAAAATAATCTATTTTCGGGAGCGCAACATGGTTTTAGAAAGGGATACTCCTGCCTTACTAACCTTCTCTTTACCCCTGACTATTGAACTCTAGCAGTAGATGTTGGGGATACCATCCATGTATGTTACCTCGATATGTCGAAAGCATTTGACCGCGTAAACCACAGTGTTCTCTTTCAGAAGCTGCAACGTTGTGGTATCACTAGCAGACTATTAGCCTGGTACGAAAATTACCTGACTGATCGGCTTGTTCAAATCTTTGTGCACGGTGCTTTATCGAAGTCGAATGCCGTGACAAGTGGAATGGCTCAGGAATCCGTCCTCGTACCAATCCTCTTTGCACTTTATGCCAATGACATACCGGCTCTCATCAAATGTAAGGTCGTACTGTTCGCGGAGGATATAATACTGTGGTCAAGGATAAATAAGCCGGAAGACGGCGAACTGCTCCAGAAGGATCTAGAAAACCCTCACGTTTGATCACTAACAAATCGCGAATTTTTCAATTTTCAAAAGTGTCACATGTTAAACATTGGAGTGCCAGTATTTTCTTGGAACACAGCCTCTCGTGGACCATGGAACAAAGGGACTTGGGTGTGTTAATAAGCAACACCCTAGGGATGTCGAACCATTGCAACTTCGTCAATCGCAAAACATCACAGAAATTGTCACTCCTAAAGAGAATTTTTGGTAGGTTCTCAAAACAGAAAATTGTCCGCATTATAATTACGTACATCAGACTATGGAAAATGCAATTCAGGCATGGTCGCCATGGCTTAAAAATGCTGCGACTTTTTAATGAATATACCATTGAGCTACCAAACCTGTCGCCGGACTCAGCCGGAAACCATAGAATGAGCGAATCAAAACCCTGAATTTATTCGATTATCCACGTCGTCGTCTCCAGGGGGATTTGATTTTGGTTTACAATATTTTGAATACCGAAAATCACCTTCTACAATACTTATTTAATCTACGGGGCTCGCATAATACAAGAGCTCACTCATTTACTCTAACTGTCCCTCACTCGAGACTCAATTGCAGACGACATTTTTGCCGTGCGTGTTTATTTTATTTGGAACAATCTATCCGATTACTCACCAAATCAGTGGATCTTCAAGAGAAGTCTTGATGCCTTTTCGACTCTTAACGCGGGCATAGAAGAAAAGTATACATCTTGACCTCATGCATGTCATCCCACCAATCAAAAACAATTACCGCCATTTGGATTTTTACCCGATTCTAAGAAATCGTACTTTCAGGTTTTAATCCAGACGGTAATGAAGAGATGAAAATATTATTTTTCAGCCCTTGTGTATTCGCGGACTGAGTAAAAATTCTGGGAAAGATATACTTGATCTATACGTATACGTGTCGGGGGACTGGAACCAATGGTATATAGATACCTCATTTGATGGGACGCCGAAAGCATTATTCTGTAGGTCACAATGTGGTCACCTCGGAGGCGCCTGCGCTCAAGAGTGCACAATCCGATTCCAGTCATTTACAATACAGAAATCGCGTCGGTTGCTTGATGATAAATCCGCTCGAATAGCGCGGCGTTCTTTCCAATCACGTCAACCACCTGTGTTCTGTAATTACCTGACAGTTATTTGTCCTTATTTGTTGTACTTACATGAAACCACCAGCGATAAACCATTACACCAGTGTAGTAAATTGAGGATCTAGTAATCTTCCTTTTGAACGCAGGCACGACGAGTAACTATCAATACTTCAGCTTCAATTCAACTGGGATCAAATAAGTCGGAAAATCCTCTTGAATTCAGCTGCATCAAACTTCAATTAATCGATTTTCGTCAATCTTATCGCTGCATTTGGTTGAACAGACCTGTTTGGTCAGTGAAATCAAAGTTCACTTGCAAAAAAACTCGCCGAGCGATCGCCGTTGCAAACGACCGCAATCACCAAAGTAAGGCCTCTCCCATTATTTTAACAGCACACTCAGTGCACATTTATATATTTAGCACACTTCGGAGGACGTGAAGCGTAATCTTTTTAAGATTCAAGAATTTATGGTCACGAAAAAGCACATATCTTCAAAATTACCGTATCATGGTAAATATTCGTTCAATAAGAGTTATAAAAAACCAATTATACAATGTCACTGGTGTCAAGTAATATGCTTACCCAATACACAGGCATCGTCAATTCGTTATGTAAGAAATAAGTGTCCAAGTTTCGAGTGAATGTTTTGATACAGGAGAGGGTGATAATTTGCTTCGGGAAGGACATTCCCACAGGAACAGACACGTACCGAATAGAAATATCGGCGACAATTAGTACGGGAATGGGGAATTTGTAGTGCCGCTGAGTGGCTTCGTGTAATTCCTGATTCACGGTATTTGAACAAATGTTTGAGTGGATGATCTGGAGTATTCAATATTTTGTAAGTAATGATAACGTCACTTCGAAGTCTACGTTGTAGGGGAGTGGGGAGCTTTAGCTTTTTCAATCTTTCCTCGTATGTAAGGTATCGAAAACCACACACGAGTTTAGTTGCACGATGATTATTATTATTATTACACAAGTCTTTACAGACGATGTGCCAACAAGTATACCATGAAGAGGGTACATGATGAAAAAAAATGTAGGTTCCATGGTTCTTGTTGAAGGCGACATACTACCCGGTTGCCAAGGCCGAAGTAGGGGGTTGGCTTAGGGGACCCCACCCGGAGCCTTTGACTCAAAAGTCTACCCGCAAGGCAGCGGTTTTTTCCCTTCACGAGAGCCGGTGACCATTTTGAGGGTTCTTGCGCCTCTCTTGAAGTGCCTCGGCGATTGTTCGAGTACGCCTCTCTAGCCTTTGCACGACCACGTGCAACCTGCAAGGCAGCAAGGATTTTTCCTCAGGGTTCACTCCCGAAGCCTTTACCGCAATCGGGTATGCCGCAAGGCGGCGGAGGTTTGGAATATGGGTTTTCCTTCCCTTAGATGGACTGCCCTCCCAGGCTGACGAGCTCCATCTACCCGGAGCAAACTGGTTTTGAGGCGCCAGTCATCCGCCTTCGCCCCTGCTCCTTTCAGTAGAAGCAGTTCCGCCACGTGCAGGCCAGGAGCTGGGCTTTGGTTGTCAGAGGCTGTTTGAGACGCACGCCATATGGGAGCATTTTATAGACAGTGGGAGCTCATCCCCACTGCCGCCCCCGGCTATGACAACCTTGGAACGATGATATATCCTATCAAGCAAGAATATATCTTTTTTCATACATGTAGTCCATGCTTGCGATGCATGTTCTATTGTGGGAATTAAGTAGGTCTTCATGATGCTTGGCAACGTTCCAGGCGTAAAGGTTCTGAAGATCCGTCGAAGCATACATAGAAGCTTTGGAGCACGCTTGTAAATGACCTCACAGGCTAAGAAATGGAACACACTGCTCGCGGCTGCCGAACGTAGGTCACATCGAATAGATATTAGAGAGAAGAGAGATTAGTCGTCCCGAATCAGACTTTTTATTCCTTTGAAACGGTGCAGAGCATGAAAACTGTTAATTGCGTGTGCTGTACATCAATGGTTTGACCGAGGGTCCACACAATTTTTATCCCACATGAAAGCAAAACATTCTGTGATGAAAGCTCTGTATATCAGGTGCCGTTAATATGCTAACGTAAGCGGCGTTCATATTATGTAATCAGTCACGAGATTAGTTAGAGAACAATAAACAACGTAGCATTGACATGTGATGTCATATTCGGAGAAGTTTGAATTTTTTGTACTTTGACGCAGCACAATGCTTACGTTATTCGCATTAACACCAAAAATGCTTTTTCATTGGACCAGTGGAAACAGCCAATCACTTGAGAGGACACCCGTATAAATAATCCATGCTTCGAAGCAAATTATTCATACACCGTGAAACATGCGTACCATTTTACTTGAACCTGTTCGCCAGACTTACATTGAATATCCAGAAGAGTACTACATACCTGAAGATACAACGTACATCATTGAAGAAGCAGTACCCGCAGTGGAAAAAGTGATCGTGGTGGAAAAACAGATGCGAACACCTGCACGAAGACGAAGCATCGTCGGTAGTCACCCTGGTGTTTCCCGAATGATTTACACTGGCGATATTAGATAGTTTATGAATCCGTTTAACGTTTATTCCAGTTTAAAATAAACGTTACCCAAATCATCATGTTGTGCTTTTCGGGAGGTATGAGGGAAACATATCGCACGGATGATTCTCGAAGAATAACTTAAAGCGGTAGAAAATGAATATCTAACTAGCCGAGTTCATTTTCAGGTTGAAATCAACGTAATTATTGCAAGTGTAAAATCTGTTGTAGAGTTTAGAATCAA
>JACCGJ010001485.1:45179-134309 GCA_013407085.1 Atriophallophorus winterbourni | reverse complement strand
CGGTCAGGTTGACCAGGCCTAGACAGATGTAAGATGATGATGATGGTGATGCTGATGGTGACGCTGATGGTGATGATGACGATGATGGTGACAATGATGGGGATGTTGATGGTGATGACGATGATGATGGTGGTGACAATGATAGTGATGCTGATGATGCTGATGGTGACGCTGATGGTGATGGTGATGCTGATGATGGTGACGCTGATGGTGACGGTGATGATGGTGGTGACAATGATGGCGATGCTGATGATGATGATGGTGACGCTGATGGTGATGGTAATGATGGTGATAATGATTGTGGGGATGAGGATGATTATTAATATGATGATGGGGGTGATGATGAGTATGATCTTAATTGTGAGGATGAAGATGCTGGCAATGTTGCTGCTGATAGCGATGTTGATGATAGTGATGATCATGATGATGATGATGATGATGATCTGAATAAGCCGAGTGGCGATCGCTAGTCAATATTACAAGGACTTGCTCAACGCGAGCAAATGTCTTAATTGGTGACAAGCTCTCATAAGACGAAAACAAAATGTAGTGGAACGTTTATCCGCTCCGATCAAACATTTTTAAGCGATTGTAGTGAAATAAAACATCGTTTATGCAATCGATTGGAATATGTTTGGGATCGATCGTGTATTCACAATGCAAAGAAACTACTCTAACCGATTGCACGCGAATTTCTTTTCATCGTTTATGCAGTTTGTAATCCATTAAGGGTAACCGTTTCCGCAAAACTCTACACCCAATAGCGTGTAGCGAAATTCTCTTCGGATGACCGATTCGTGGCACAAAATCGACAAGAAACCACACACATAGCATACACAGTGTGCTTTTTCCACCTCTCATACTGGTTATTCTGTAAAAATGATTCGAATTAATCAAGTGTGAGTTCGATAGAGATGGTGATTTGTCCGTAGAAATGGGGGGAGGGCGGCTTCAGACAAGACACCGTACAGAGTTAGGGGAAGCGTTGAATCATTTTTCACTCAGCATCATCACCGGGTTACCAGGACCCCCCCAAGCTACAAAGAAACGCAACAAATTGACCCCTTTACGCGTGGGTCAATCGACACCCACGCCCGACACGAACAGTGATCGAGAAGTACGCGCATGATTTCTATTGGTTGATTACCGCAACTGTTGACCGCACACCTGTTGATTCCTATTGGTTGATTCCTATTGGATGATTACCGCACTGGTTCTGTGCACACCTGTTGAACGTGATTGATCGAGTTTACGCTTATTCAAGGTGGTAAGTGAAAGTGAATGATGCCTAGACCCCATATAACTCTTCACAAGAACTCGGTGCCGTAAACACATCTACCAAGGCAAGTTAATCATAGTAGAGGTCTTTCGGTACATGTCACACCAATTGAACACGCACCCTAGTTGATCGTTGTATTGTGTACGCAACATCGTTCTTGAGAACATAAGTGTAATTCACACCGGCGGCCGTAACCAACGTTTTTTCCTGGAGTTTCGAAAGTGGTACAATGTCGCCAGCACCTTCGTCTGACGCGTTGTTGTTAGCGTACAAACTTCAAGTAAAACTTACCAACACACTTGCTTTACAGTCATCGATTTTGGTTGTACACATCGCTTTCCCTCGTGTCCATTCAACTATCGCATTAAGTTGATCACGTGATCTCGTTTGCGAATGGCGTGACACGAACACTGGGATTAAAATATTGTCCATCTTTCTCATCACACAAACAGAATGTCTGGTTTCAGAATGAATGATAGCGCGAGTCTAATCGAATCTTTATGTTTGTGACTACTCATCAGTAATAAGTCCTTCGAAATATTCACAAATTTAACGACGACGGTCAACAACGGAAGCACTGGACACGATTTTCTTTCATACTTGAGTAAATCAGCTGTGTATATCATCTACCTCGGGTGGGACTGGAGCCCTAGACCATCATCTTTGTAGTTCCACGCCACCATTTGACCAATCGAATTTTCTTGCATTGGACGCATTTGTGTTTACAAAAAGTTTATTTTTCATATTAACATAATTTTGTGTACGTATCAACAACAATGTTGACAAATCATAGTTTTGAATTTGCCCAGTGACAAAGTGCCGGACAAAGAGAAATCGTTGAACTCACCCGATATTGAACACGATATCGCTTGATTGAATCACCGCCGTCATCATACGGTGGTTTCCAGGAAATGGTCACCGACTTTTCCGTCACACTCTTGATTTCCGGTCGAGAAGTTTTGCCGGGAACAGCTGCGAGCGAAGATGAGATTTTACCACATAAGGTTGGTTTCAAGACGATTGGATAAGTGGATTAAATTCGCTGTGGTTCAATTTTAGATTTCGAAAGAAATTTAGCCAACTTGTTGACCTTCTACGGTCGAGGTCATGGATAGACGTCGCAAGTCCAGGACAAATTCATGCTCTGCAGCGTTTCCAAGGACTAAACAGTCCTATTCGTGAGAAAAATATCTCCCACACGAGGGTAGAGAGTTCTAAGAAGATCGACATCATTTGCACTCCGATGGCGTAATCTACATTTAATACCCGAGAGCTTACGAACTGCACACAACTCGCGGGGTAAATGTCGAAAGATTTCATGTTTTTCGTGCAAACATCTATGTGCCACGAGTGTGGCCTGCCCGAAGGTTGATACTCTGATTTCAAATCTCCATGGAGTGGATCTTTTCTTAATGTTACCGTTTCAATATGACCTGTTCGTATTTAAGTCATGCGATCCAAAAACGAATGATGAAGCTTTTGCATACAGTACACACCGTACATTGACACCAGTAAAGTAAAGTTGGTTTCCCGGTCAAGCATCAACGGGACTTTAAATCTCGAAGATTATGAACGTTGTAATCAAGGCGACCAAGAATCCTTTCACATTCACAAGAGGCCCAGTTGACAAAGGAGAAATGAAGCGACAGAAATTTATACTAATTGATGAAAGGGGCCCAGAAAATTAGCCACGCCACCGGCTTCTTTTAGACGAACGTAACTTGTACGCATGGAGTTAGTGGGACTCGATCTGGACTTCTCTCGTTAACATACAGAGCAGAACAAACACTAAGGTACCGAGCTGTGTACCTTGGGATCACAATGTTTACCCTGAAATGAATTGTCAAAGAGACCTTCATATCAAGGGTGAACGCATTGATAACTTAACACACATCAAAACAATGAAACTGTCACAGCTTCATGGGACGTGAATGTGAATACTCAACCACAAACACCCTTGAAACAAATTCAAAGGCGTGTGTAAAAAGCTGCAATTATGGATATTATTTCAAGTTCATGATTTGAACCATATAAGTATGCCCATTACCGTTGATCGTGCCAACTTTATCCAGCGGTGGCTTACTTGAGAGAAGTTTGCTTACCGTTTATCCATTGCTTCAAGGTACGCAGATCCTGATTATACCGCCACTACCTGATGAGTGCAAACCGCCAGAAACCGGTCGTGGTGTGTGTAATGAAAATGGGTGCAGATTCTTGCTTCAAGGTCATGGGTTTAACCCAATTATTATGTGTACGAGCACATGTGATTAAACAGGTTAGTCGTGCTAACCGCATCCAAAAGTGGTTTCAGAATGCAAGGTTTGCTTGCCATTTCTCCACTGTTTGAAGGTATGCGGATTCCAATCGTACTGTCCCTACCTAATGGATGCAAACAGCACGATAGCGGTCTTGTGGCGACGAAAAATCAAGCATACATCGATATTTCACATTGAAACTTGATCTAGAGTTCGGGGTGATTGCTTATAGTACTGGTTTTACACGATATCGTGAATAGAATACAATAACTGAAATGTAATGAAACGAAGAGGCAACAAACTTACAGTAGGGCACTTGGGTGGAAATACGATGACTCGATGGGGAAAATTCTCCAACCAGACCATCCGCATTCTCCGCAGCCACCCGGAATTCATAAACATTGTCTGCAACCAGACCGGTCACCTTTGCAATGTATGGCTTCGAGACTTCACTTGCGGGAACAGGCAATTTGGCGTCTGTCGCTCGGACCCAATTTCCTTTTTGATTGGCACGTTTCTCCAAGTGGTAATACTTGAGCGGAGCGCCTCCGTCTGACTTGGGAGGCTCCCAGGTCACTCTGCAATTGTCGGTTCCAATATCGTTCACTTCTGGGATGGATGGAGGACTCGGAGGCTCTGGAAAATCCCAAGGATATCGATTTTTTCCTTGAAATAAGCTTGAAGCTTCAAAAAGATTGAATGAGGTTACCGAGGACGTAGCTATTTCAAAATGGGTTTCACTACTAAGTGGCCAGCAGGAGGTCACGTGCTATTTGTTTAGGACCCTCTTATAACTCAATGAAGGTAAAAAGACCGACTAGCATGTAGTATAGACAGTCAATGAACTATCGATTAATCATCAATCAGTATTGATCGCTCCCACTAAATGTGAGCTTCGTTTCCTATACAGACTTTGTGATATTCTGTGATACGGTCAATAAACCAATTCAGTAACGGTTTTGGTTCTTCCCTGCTCACAAGTGGGTCAGTAGTGCTTAACGATATAACAAACCGACAGGGATGAAGCCATTCCTCATTGTCACATGTATTCAGACTTCAGTTCAGTGACAGGATATCGAATGTATCGAATATCCTTTTCCATGACTGTCTTACGAGTTCATTCCTTGACCGCATCATGTTGCTATTAAATTTGTGTGGCTAAAATAATTTGATCGGAGAAAATTCGTGTACACGACTAAAGAAATTTTTTCGTTTTGTTCTTCTTCCTCTTTTTCTTGCTCCTCAAGTTAAACATGGAATCGATCGACTTTTTGGTGACGGTTGCTTATCACGAATTACCAAAACAAATGCTGGCACGTCTATATCTGCAATACAGACAATTTCCTCACTTGAAGCACACGGAACAACGAACGGCAGATCCGTCTCAACGGGTTCAGAAATCCCCGAGGCATTCTGAGCCATGACTCGGAAAAAGTAAGCAGCATTCGGTGTCAGATCGGGAACATATCGATTTTGTCCCGGTTCGGCTGGGCCCAGTGACGTCCAAGAACGTTTGTTCGCCTCCCGTTTCTCCACCAAGTAACCAGTGATCGGGGAACCACCCTGACTTTCAGGTTCATCCCAAGTGACAAGCACTGTGTTGGGCTGATGTTCTGCCATGGCACATCGAAGTCGGCGTACGGGTCCAGGTTTATCCAGGACACGAACAGTTAGGTCCAACGTATCCTTTCCCAATTCATTGCTCACCTAAAATGATCATAAACAATTCTCATGAGCGTTAATCATACGCTGTAATAATCTAAGTGTGTGTAATTGAGCATACGATCTCACCATAAGTTTGTAAACGCCATCGACTTCTCGGTAAACTTGTCGCAAACGTAGACAAGTCAACCCGTAAACCGTATCGACACTTGCAACCGGGCTGTCCCGAACCGGCCCAATCGGTAACGGACCCGAATTGAACGACCAGTTTACAGCGGGAGCCGGGGCTCCAATGTAAGGCACCTCAATGACGGCACTTTTACCAGCTGCCAGTTGTAACTCCCTTGGACCATCGTAATTAATCCTCGGAGGGCATTCAATCCGTAATGCTGCATCGCTTTTCAATCCGCTATGCAGGCGGGCTGAGTAGGTCCCTTGTTCCGATGGGCCGATTTTTACCAAGGTCAAACGATGTACGCAAAACGCTTTGTCACCCTCGCCGGTGACCGTGTATACACACCGTGTGGTCATTGCCAAATCCCGTCCATCTTTTGCCCAGGTCAAGGTCATTCCTGGTCGCGAGAGTTCACACTCGAACACAGCATCGTGCGGCAGCTCGGTGATACATATATCCTCAAGTGGACGGATGAATTTGACATCCGTAGCTGTGAGGTATTTGAAAAGGTAAAAGAAATTAGAAGAACATTAGATATTGACAATGTGCTATAGAGTCGGGTTGAAAAAACATCAAATGTCCTCGTATCATGTACAAGTTGTGGTTACTGAAATAACGAATTAAACCTACTCAATCGGACAGGTCGACTGCTCTCCGATGGTTTGCTTTTTCCGGCCCCGTTCACTGCCACCACACGGAACATCAGATCTTTGTCGGTGCCAAGACCGTCTAACCGCACCTCGTTACTCGTACACGGCTTGTCAGTCAACACGCGCCATCGAGACGAGCCGAGTTCGCAACATTCAACTTCGTATCCCGTGATGGGTCCAGCGAGACCTTCGTTTAGCGGTTGGTTCCAACGAAGTTGCACCGCCCCGTCCCCGATCACTTCCACCGTAGGTTGACCAGGGGCGTCTGGTTCATCTAGCAATTGGAAAGTTCACAACAAGAGTTCACAATACAGTCCGAACACACGGAAAAACGGGAAACTAAGTGTTTTCACAAGCAGAATGAATTATACTTGTATTCAGGTAGATGTTCGGTTTAAGAACCCAGGTACAACTGAAGGATCTAAATAAGCTTGGAAAAGATATCGCAGAAGTGTCTTTGTGAATCTCTGTGAGACTGTGTATTCGAATCAGAAATGGTGATTAGCGCACCCCCACATCCCCTCACTTACACACAACAACCGTTATCTGACTGTGTGCCGTCATCTGGTAAAGGCAGCAAAAATTTGGTTCACTAAGCCTTGTTGTTGTTGGCCTCCTTCGGTCGTTGTTCTACAGCTTTTGGAATGATTAAGCAGTCCGATTCGGGAGAAACAATCTCTCCCGCAGCGCTTGCAAAGATAGTCAGAACTCGGTTGTAGGGCGTCAGTTGCACGCCGGCGGCGTGATCTGCTTTCAACAGCCAACAGCTGTATCTGCTCCTCCTCAGCTTGCAGACGACGTTTTACAAAATGCTTCCAATGTGAACGGTCAAGAGCAAGTTCTTCCCAACTCGCGGGGTCAATGCCAAGAGCTTTCATATCTCTTTTGCAAACGTCTTTGTACCACAAGTGCGGTCTGCCCAATGGTTGACTTCCTAATTACAACTCACCATAGAGTAGATCTTTCGGAATACGACCATTTTCCATTCTGTAGACATGACTAAGTCACCGCAGGCGGCGCCGTCATAACAGTGGAAAAGTAGTGAACAATGTTATACTTGGAAACCACCGCTCAATAGTGTTCATGCAACGAAACAACATTTTCAAATATAGAATCACAGAGTGGTTCCCGATTAAGCGCTCTAAACGCTTAAGTGGTGCTCACATCCCCGCGGTTAATTTAGTATCTCCGCCTGATGACGGCAAATAGCCAGGAACTGGTTGTGATGTGTAAGCGAAGGAACAATACTAAGCGTCTTGGACGCTTGACCCAGAATCACTCTGTGATTATATATTTGTACATGGTGGTTTCTTGCGCGAACCCTATGCCATCGTGGCTTCAAGGTCACCTGAGTGCGGAGATGTATGCGAGACAAATCTTAATCCTTTTAAAACTTGATAAAACTTGAGTCAAATATGTCCTGCATGGTACATCGGCTGCAGTTGTTTCCATTTTCACTACAAATTTTTGTTTAAATATGGGAGAGGAAAAGGTGGTCTGAATATCACTTGTATTTTACTCATGGATATCAGATTCTAGCGATTCTGGGGACAATATTAGACACAATTCTTTTCAGGGGATCACCATTAGGTATAGCGTATGCTGGTGATTCTTCTAACCATCCAATTGAAGGATCGATGGCTCTCTAGTTCCGCATTATCACAAGCCAACAGTGACCAACTCCCTGCGAATAGATCGTTTGAGGCACTATATTTTATTTTGTTCTTTCAAAGTGAGGTCTTGGAGGATGCACTGACTTAGCAACTTCAGTGAACAGCCACAAGATGATACGCTTGATAAATTCGAGAAAATTGGGACGTCTGACAACATGCATATCAGACGCGCACGCGCAGTGAATCCATAAGATAAAAGGTGATTGTTTCAAGCGAATGGAATGATAATGTTATCAAGCAACAATCACATCTAAATGAAACGAGAATGTGGAACATTTACCTGCCAACTTTTTGACCACCAGACTAAGCACGTTGGACACAGGACCCTTTCCTGCCTCAGTGACAGCGCTGACACGGAAGCAACACTCGCCTTCTGTCGGAATAATGAAGCAAAAATAAATTTCATAAAACCACTCTCGAAAAGAATATGAACACGGTCCAAGAGGCGTCGGGTATCAAAACAAACTTAAACGAAAGTATAAAAACGTCGTATTTGCACGCATTTACATCACACAAACACACACATCCTAGAACCAGTTTCGTGTTGTTTTCACTTATCAGAAATAGGCACTACGATCAGGATAGGCATGCGTTGAAACAGTAGAGAAGGTGAATGCTGGCGTGAAAGAGCTAAGCACATAAAGAACGGCCAGCCATGACGGACGACCCGACCCGACAATGTGAATCGAATCTCAACCGTAACTGTGCAATCGGTTAGAGCAGTTTTTTAGTAACGTTTCACTTTTGACAGAGAAGCTTTGTTAGAACAAAGGTAATAATCAGGACAGGGGAACATGAATAAGCAGCAGTCAACCCACCACATCTGTTTCTACCTTACAACAAAACAACTTATAGTAAGCCTAGGGAGTATCACATCACGTATGCATAACCAGAATCATTGGTTAATTTGCCTAATACACATCAAACACAAGTGAACAAGGTCAAGGTCAGTTGAAACTGTGGCCCCATGCGTAAAAGTAAACGATCAGTCCCAAACATATTCCAATCAATTCCCCCAAAAGTTGCGTAAAGTAGACAGTACTATGACGATTTACCTAAAATATTCAATCAATTAATCTCCTTGTCTCCACCTGATAAGGGCAGATAGAGCGACACTGGTTTTGGTGGGGAGGGGACAGGAGTGTAGAAAAAATTAATTACATTTTTTATCCTTATTGTTATACTACTACTGCTACTACTACTACTACTACTATTACTACTACTACTACTAATAATAATATTAATAAAACAACAACAACAACTACTGCTACTACTACTACTACTATCAATACTACTACTACTATCAATACTACTACTACTACTATAAATACTACTAGTACTACTACTACTATCAATACTACTACTACTATCAATACTACTACTACTATCAATACTACTACTACTACTAGCAATACTACAACTACTGCTACTACTACTGTCAATACTACTACTACTACTGCTACTACTACTACTAATCTACTACTACTGCTACTACTACTACTAGTTATTATTTTACCTCAGCAACAACACATTTTTGCGTTCAGAGACTATAACCACTGGTTCGGCCACTAGAAAAGTTAAACAACTTTTCAGGTTCCCATCGATTTTCTAATTATCCTTAACAAAATTTTTACCAATCGCTGCAATTCGACTGAAAACAATAAAACCGGAGCTATGAACCACCAAGAATTTGCTCTACCCATGACAAACCTTTCAAATTTTTCAGCACCGCCATCGGTTGTTCTGTCTCAGCGACCTCGATCCAGTTCGTCGAACTTGGGGAGGCGGCTTTTTCGACCACGTACTTGACAATGGGACTTCCACCATCCTCCTTGGGCGGACTCCATTCGAGTTTCACCTGACCGTTCTCGTCCACGGTTCCTTTGAGGTTCTGAACGATACTCGGTAATGCTATTCATCAATGGGGAAGAAAGAACAATGCAACAGGTTTTTGCATGGGAAATTTATGGTTAAATTACTCTTTCAAGCTATATGATAGAAGTAGTAAATCTCGATATAATTCTCTATGAGTTGCCAAGTTGCTATGTAGTGGATTCGAGAGACAGTTGTGCCAGGTGATCAACTAGATGATACGAGAGACCAATCTCACTGAGACAGAGAACAGAACAACACAAGATGGTTATGAAATGACCGAGCCGAGATTCGGGACACAGGCTCGCATGTCCTTGAGATCATCATCATCATCAGAGACGGTATTACACCGGTAGCACGTACCGAATGCTTAACTGTCACACGAAAACCATGAAAAAGTAAAATCCTAAAAGATGGGGAAGGGTGGGACTTAAATAGCTACGGATTCTATAGAAGAGTAAACACAAACAAACTGGGAAGGGGTGCCTACACCTCCAATGGAACATGCATTCAAACAAGTTTCGTGAACGAGTAGAGCAACATCAGCACGGCAGCTTCCTTGCGGCTTTCACTGTCATGCATCATAACAAGCTTTTCTCGTCACTCCGCTTGACAACATACAAGGTTAAGCAAACACTCCAAGAATATGCACAGTGCAAGACCGCCATTGAACACGGTTTCTGGACATAGCCTGAAGCGTAACTAGCCATTGCGATATCTCATCGCAGGACACCAGCCTGGAAGACGCGCTGCGCCTACTTTAGAAAGGTTACTATTAAGTGTTTTTAACTGCCTATGTCATGTGACGGTTTGGCCAGCCCGAGATTTACGCCAATCAGGATGTGGCCTCGCAAAAAGAATCCGTTTCGGAAGTCGGTGGTCCGGCATCCGTTAAACGTGACCAACCAGCGTAACCTATGCAGGTTGATTGCTTCTCTTTTTTTCCACCTCCCTCCCCCATCTATCCCCTCAGTCAACCTTACTAACGAACCAACTTATTTCGGAGAGCATCAGTGCGTATGCGATTGTAACAGCTAACTCCTAGAATGTTGCGGAGACATCGGTTGTCAAATACTTGGAGACGCTGGATGTGTTCATTACGTAGGGTCCAGGTTTCGCACCCATACAGTAACACAGCCCGAACTGTCGCTTTATAGACTCTACCCTTGAGTAACAGAGACAGTCCTTTCTGACGCCAGAGGTGACCTAGGTTGCGGAATGCTACGGTCGCTTTAGAAATGCGTGCCGAGACCTCTTCATCACCTCTTCATCGATTCAGAATATATCTTCATAACGCTGGAACCACGTGTCGAAGGTCACATTATTATCTGGGTCGAAGTGAAATTCCATGATAGATGACATGTGAGTTTCGATAGATGGAGATTTAGGATCACTCGCAGAAGAATTACTAGCTTCTTTTGTTTGGAGTAGACGTTCGAGCAGCTTTTGTAAAACAGACACTTCGGATTCAGAGTGCATGATTGGAACAACCCCGTCTCCAAGTTACTAGAGTTTCCAACTTACGGGTACCCTTTATTAAACACGTAAACAATTTTCATTCAACTAAGAGTAGTCGAAAATTGGGTCAGACGTATGCACAAATAGCAGTTGTTTGACTCGAATCCTTTGATTGGCATTCATCTCAATGCCTGATGCGAAAGGAGTTTTTATGAAGCTTTGGATGACGAAAATCCATCAGGTGTCTACGTTTTGTAAAATTCGACTGGAAAAATGATGGGAATGCCAAAGGTGACATGTGAGTATTGAGTTACCCCTCGGATCCATCTACGCGAAGGGCATTTCAGATCGAGCCCAGCAATTCAATCCCCACGGAAAAGGTTAAAAAGCTGTGGCATACGCATATTTGTTGTTCAACTTAACAGATGCTGGCTCGATTGCAGAAAATTCAAAATAGGCAACCCAATGTAATGCTGAGTTTTTGAGTTATTTTAAGAAGTCATCGGGAAAACGTTTTACGTATTAACCGCAAACAATGCACGTTGATAAATCAGCGTTATAGGAAAGTAAACGGTTCAACGTGAGTAAATAAGATATCAGTGACTACTCATAAGTAACAAGTACTTTACAATATTCACAAAACTCCTTACAAACGATCTATAATGGACTCGAGTATCGCTCATTAACACTCCATATCCCCCGCTTCGGATGGGACTTGAACCCCCGACCATCACCATTGTATTCCCATGACTTACGTTGACGAACCAAACTAGTGATTAGTACAAATTTATCGCACAAAATGCTCAATTGTAGCACACTGAACCTGATTCTATATTTTCAAACGAACAACACGATAATTGTCGTGAGGTGTGGGTAAGTGGGATAGGAAGTAAACAGCTACTACCTTAAATGCCATTTCTTGATAACAGATATCGTCACAATACTGTAACGTTGTTCAGATGTTGTTTGCTGAGCTTGTGTAGTTGTTGTTGGACGTTTCGTCATCAAGCTAAATGACATCATCGGCAGAACTTCATTCGAAGTGACTTGAAATTGGTATTCATTGGTTTTTATAAGGTCCGTCTGTCCGTTCGCCATCACTCCTGTTGGTTTGTGGAATTCATGTGTTGCATTCTTGTCCATCGAGTTTTCATTGGTCCATAGGTTGTAGCCAATTGAAGGTGCTGGCTAATTTATGTCGTTGTTGAGTGCCACGCTTCTATCAATTCTTGCGCTCGTCGGTTGTTTTCTTTTGCTAAAATCCTCGCGTTGTCCAAATCGAATTGGTGTCCGAATTAATCAACATGTATTGAAATCAGTGACCTTGGGTCGTGCCTTCGTACAGCTAACCGGTGTTCATGTATTCTTGTGCTTAGCTTGCGACTGGTTTGTCCGATGTAGTTCTTCTCGCAATCTCTGCACGTAATCTTGTAGACAATATTCGATTGTTATTCTTTTGCAACTTTGTCTTTCATATTGTTGACACAGGTTTGTGCGCGACCTCTATTCCAAATGGCCGAAGGACCCGAGATGCGATTTCTGATATATTCTGCACATACGGAATAGCGCGTCTAACTCTATTTTCTTCATCGTTTCTTAGCTGGGTACGGTTGAACGTCCAAAAACAACTACACAAGCTCGGCGAACACCATCTGAACACCATCCTCATCCTGAGCTACGTATATTCTCCTCCATTGCTACTGTAGCGCATCTGGGCCAATTGACAGTAATAAAACCGTTCACTTTCACTTGGAACTCGACTCAATTCTATTCGTTCAGTGTACTCAAACTTCCTGAAACCAGGCGCAGTTCCTCACGACGAAGTGGTAATGTACAATGCCAAAGAGAACACATGTAGATTCCAGGCATGCTGCTAAAGAAATCTGCATATACAGTTGTGCTGTTAAAACCAGTTCGCCAAGTGAACATAGCTGATGGGCCCACATTGGCCAAAGTGTTTTATGAGTTCATCTTCGTCTATCCATTCCCAATTGTTTCAAGGTACGTGGAGCATGAGTGTACTGACCCAGAGCGGCGTGAGGTTTAGCAGTTACAAAAGTAGGACACTTAATACAAATACCATTTCAGATCAGCGTTTAAGTGACGTGACAACAAAAAGGTAGCTTACTACTCTCCGCATGCAATGAGTAGTAGTTAAGATTACGCGCGCTTAGCTATTAGAAAGGTGCGGAAGTAAATGAGACAGTAATTAAATCATATCATTTTTATAATCAACTAAGTGAGCTGATAATAAAAGGGCGAGTATAGCGCATGTAAAAAGCAAAAAAACAGCAGTATACACCATTTCGATTCGGCGTTGGACAACCAATGGTATTGAAACTGAATTCGACTTTGGATGAGCAGCATAATACAGTGGTCATTTATAAGGGTATTGAGGTCCTGTTTAGAAAGCACTTTGTGATCATGACCTTGAACTTCAGGGACCGTTGTATTAACATTATTTAACAATGGCTTCAACGTCAAACCGCTATCACTTCTTTACCGCTCATTTACCACGGACTTGATGTTGTCCTTATCCGAACATTGCGGATGCATGCTGTGACATGTTGTAACCTTACGCTTCAATGTCCTTATCGGCTCACTTCGCACACCCCCTTCTGTCCTCTATATAAACACTGGCCCTGTCCAGCTCTAGGACCTGCGAACCTGTGTCCTGAGTCTCGGCTTGGTCGTTTAATAACCATCCTGTGTTGTTCTGTTCTCTGTCTCGGTGGACTTGGTCTCTCGTATCATCTAGTTGATTACCTGGCACAACTGTCTCTCGAATCCACTACATAGCAAAGGGGTGTGAACGACACCATACAGTGGTCACTTATGAGGATTTTGAAGTCTAGACTACAAACCACACTGTGCTTATGCATGTAAACACCATGGCTGATTGCTTGTCACTGCACCGTTGTTTTAAAGCGGACTAAACTCAAAATTGTTGTCTCTCCCTGATGTGGCTAAACAATCGGAAACCGGTTTATGAGTGTCACTGTGTGGTGATCTGAACAACATAACAGTGATAATAAACTATTACGACGGGTTTGGGTATTCGTCTAGGACAATACATGCAAACTCACAATACATATCTGGCAAAACCACTCAGTATACACGTACAAGCTCATTTCGCTATTTAATAATCACATCGTATAACATTTAATCATACACTATTTCAAATCCACTCACCGTGCGGTGAAACAACTTGGATGGCTTCGGGAATCGTGGCAAACGCCCCGACACCGACTTTGTTCCGCGCAGCCACTCGGAAATACATCAGCTTCTCTTTCGGCAATCTGTCTACGTCGTGCACAATCGGCTCGGTATCAGTTATCGCGAGGTCACTGGTCACCGGTTGCCAGTAAGGGATGGAGGAAGCAGCGGTGTAGGCATTAGGTACCTCGGCGCGTTCAACCACATAATTTAGCAGGTTCAAACCTCCTGTATCTTTCGGTGGGAGCCATGTTAACCGTACTGACGTATTGGTTAGGTTTGCCGCACTCAGATTGATAGGAGGACAGGGAATGTCAAGGAAGCGAATAAGGAACAATTTCGTAAGCTCCAAAAACCACATAAATTATGCTAGATATAACGGAATTGTGGTTCGTGTGGAAGTATACACGTCGAGAATAGACTAAATAATTTGATAGATGAAAAATCGCTTTATTATAAATAGCCTGAGTGAAGATGAAATCGCCCCAAGGACGGTCCCAAGCCCGTATGAGAAGAAGAAAGGAGGAGGGTTGGGCGTAGGGCTAGCAACCCTATCCCGTAAAACCTACATTGCTACGGAAACGATGACAACAGATCCGTGGTTCGGTCATGTCTGCAGGATGGATCCCAGTTCGCATACGAAGGTAGCCATGCACTGGCATCCGCAAGGTAAACGAAAAAAGGGACGGCCCAAGAAAACTTGGCGCAAAACGTTGGAACGCGAACTACATGCACAAGGATTCACGGTGCAGACGGCAACGGAAGCAGCGACAGATCGGAACCACTGGCGTGAAGTTGTCTTCGCCTCAGTGCCACCGGCAAGGAGAGGCCTGAAGACATGAATGAAATGAGGTGAAGATGCGGTTAACGTAAAGGGAAAGTTGTACACTCAAGTCACACAGCCCGTATTTGGTTGACGGAATTTGTCAGTCATGGGCCTAAGCATACTCCGCCTTAGCTGAAGTGTATTGAGACAGGCGTGCAAAATGCCTCATGCTTTTGATTTTCCAGCGAAATCTCATTGCGATAAGTTGCATGGAATCATGTTGATAAAATTGAGCCACATAATTGTAGTATAGACAGTGAACGAACCATCGATCGAGCATCAATCAATATCGGTCGTATCGATCGCACTCACTCGATCAATAGACAAGTTCAAGTACGATTGTGTTTCTCTATTACCCACGGCTGGGACAGCAGCACACATAGTTATAATAATAATCCCACATCTTGTTACATAAATGGAACTCGTACAACTTCAGTCTATCGGTGATAACCAGTATACAAACTCACCTGCCACAATAACTTCAAATCGTGCGCTAGCTTCACCCCCGCTATTCACAGCCAATATAGTGTATACTCCGTCGACTTTACGACTAGCCTTTTGAACATTCAGTGCAGATTTGATGATTCCTTCTTTATCCGGCCCAATTTCATCTGTTTTTACTTCAATGGGCAGCTGCTGTGTGGGTTCCGCGTCTTTAGAATAGAGCCATGTAATCTTTGGAGCAGGTTGACCTTCGACGGTGACCGGAATGGAGAGCTTTTGTCCGGCATTCACACGGATCACTTCTAAACCGAGGTCATATTTTATTCGTGGAGGGCCTGTAACGTGAAATCCAAGTAATAGAGAATAGAATTGTTAATGGAACGACTATGGCCACGTGTTCACAACAAGCAATACGTATCTTCGATTTGGGATAATATCCCCAAAACCGTTTCTATAAAACGGACTACAATGCTATGCGTATTTTTCCCCCAGGTGGCTCAATTACTTTCTCGTGTACTTCTCACTGGAAACGAAATCGACAAAATACCTGCGACGATCAAGCATGCGGGAACGTCTTTAGGATAACGAAAAACTGCTGAACAATACTCAACTATGTAACAGAAGGTAACTTAAGTATGCATTCTCTCATATTCACTGATAAACAGCTAGCGCAAACTTTCCTAGACTGGGCTGTATTGCGACCAAGGAACGAATGATGTTAAGTCATCCAGCTTTTTATTTCTCTGTACTATTCAGTTGTCAGGCTGACATTGCTTTTTAAGTAGTGTATGCCCATGTGTATGCCCATGTCTTTATCTCATGACGGTTAGCCGATTGGGCGATAGAAACAATAGCTACATTACCACTCAGGTGAATTGAATTAATTGGAAAACAGTTTTATCAGCGCCGGATTTTGTTTTAATGCCGTCAATTCTGTTCAAGTTCGATAAGCGCTCGAACAACATTGATTTATGGACCACAATTTATAATTACTACTCTCTCCCTACCGATAAGCAGTGATGGAACATAGATCTAGTGTTTTACGCTACAAAATGAGTTGCACATTGATAATTAAAAAAAACTACGAATTCCGGCCGCCATTCATGTTCCGCATCAGTCGAGCACGGTTCGGACACTGGACAAAACGTAAAGCTTGATACCGTAGAAGTGCTTGGTTATGGTATAAAACAGTTGAGATTACATAGGCGGGATCGATGAAGTCGATGGAGCCTGTGTACTCACAATCTGGCGCTCAGTACTGCAGTGGGAAAACCTTGGTGCGCATGACCTCTGGTGCGTACGCGGCGAAAGCATGCTAGTGAATAGGCCAGTGACCTTGACGGCACGTACAACTATCAAAACTGCCCGAAGCTTACCTAGAACAGGCCAATGCGTGTCAAGACCTCGCCTGTCCTTCAGCGGACTAGGCCACAACAAGATCGATTAAAAAAATCAATGCTTATTCTAGTTTCTTGTTTGTATTCGTACCCTTGGTCTGATCAAGCTTCTGTCTCAGGAGCGAAATGTTACCAAAAATTGACATTGTATCCGATCTATTTCAGAAAAATCCCAATTCATTCATATTAGGAATTTGGTGAGGCTTCCACGGTGTGGCTACTGGACTTTGGGCGTATGAATTGTGCTTGCGATGGTGTTTTTGTTCAGTCGGCAAATTTTCGTTAGTAGTTGAAGGCAGCGATGGTTGCGACTAGCTTTTACGGTGTTTGCTCATTCTAGTGACGTATATATTGCGTTCAAAGCAACATGTTGGAATCCGGCCGATGAATGTGATTAAACCGGGCATCCACCATAAGCGAGAATAAAATGGACTGTTCAGTACTCTTAATTCACAACCGGTTTCTGGCTGTTTGTCGTCATCAAGTGAAAATAGCACGATTATGTTCCATGAACATTGAAACAATGATATATATGGAGACAACATTTGACTTTGAAACCACCAATGTTATGTGAGTTGTTGTTAGCCTCCTTCTGTCGATGTCGACCATGGATGTACATCACAATCTCATGAATTTTCATGTTCTACAGCTTTTTGAATGACTAAACAGTCCGATTCGAGAGGAACAATCTCTCCCGCAGCGCTTGCAACGATAGTCAGAACTCGGTTGTGGGTCGTCAGTTGCACACCAGCGGCGTGATCTACGTTCAGCAGCCAAGAGCTGTATCTGCTCGTCAATGTTATGTGAGTAGTGTACAATAAACTATGGTGTCTGGATCAGAGTCATATAGTGATTTTTCAGCAAAATTTAAAGCGCATATAAAATCGCAAGATATCGTGCTGTACACATCATCTTACAATTTTAGTTCACCGTTAGTACGTTGAAATTGATAACATCAAACAACATTAACCTGTCGACTGTCAAGAAAAAAGTGACTCTTTTCAGAAGGGATAGAAACACATGTATGCGAGAAGGCAATTCATCAAGGATGATCGGTGAAGTGTACACGCATAAAATCAACGTATCACTCTTAAGTAACTAAGCGATTGTTATCAATAATACAATCAAAGTCCTCTCCAGGAAACAACGTATATCCGATGGTGCACGAAGATGCAAAACTGTTTCGATTAGTACAAAAGACATACCTGGTTTGGCGGGCGCTTTAACGCTTGCAGCGGTCTCGGTCGGCTCACTCTTGCCGACTGCATTCACGGCCATAACACGGAAATGATATTCTGCCCCGGCTTTGAGACAATTGGCTAACTGCTTGTCACCAACACCCAGCACAACTTCCGTATCCTCAGGGCCGATAAGCATCACGTCATCTTCTTCGTTCGGGCCCATTTTCAGCGACTGCCAACTGCGTTGCTTGGCGACGCGGAATTCCAATTCGTAATGTTGAATTGGACTTTGGCCATCGTCTCTGGGAGGCCTCCATTTGACGAGTATCCCATCGTTTGTAGGAGATACTTCGGCTGACAATTTCTCTACAGGGCCGGGTTTATCTGTACGAAAAACGTTGGAACTTTAGGCCCATCGCTGTAAAATTTTTATGGCGTTTGGTAGGTGAAAAAGGGATCAACAAGCATCTTGATGCCGGTAGATTTGGAATCGTGTGATTGCTTGTCACGAAGGATGGATTCGGTGGTGCATGATGTACCAACAATAGTAAAAAGCAGCGCCGTGATCTGAAGACATACAGTTAACTTAATCACAGACGGAAAGGTTTGACAGGTTGATGAGAACATGAAACACATGTAACCGGCCATAACAGACCGGTAACGGCAAGTCCTTTGTCGATGTCACTTCTCGACAGCAAGCAATGCAAAATGTGACATACTACGCAATGCGATATTGCGGCGACTGCGATTGTCGGGAAGATATTTGGTCAGACTCAAAGCGTGTGACATGCTCGTTTTGAATATGTTTGTAACTGATCGTGCAGATACAGCTCTTGGCTGCTGAACGTAGATCACGCCGCCGGCGTGCAACTGACGACCTACAACCAAGTTCTGACCATCGTTGCAAGCGCTGCGGGAGAGATTGTTCCTCCAGAATCGGACTGCTTAGTCATTCAAAAAGCTGTAGAACATGAAAATTCATGTGATTGTGATGTACATCAATGGTTGACATCTACCGAAGGAGGCCAGAAACTACAAGATCGTGTAGGTAAATTTAAAAGAAATTTGTATGCAATCGGTTAGAACGAATATACCGGTAAACCGTAAGTTAAATACACATCAAAAGTGATAAGTAGAATCATAAACCAGATGTCAATACGTGTGACGCACGGGAAATGAAAAATTATCCGTTCCTCCCGGGTTTGCCTCAAGGAAAAGACACCGTTATCAAGCGTCACAAATAGCATCTACAGAGTCACATGTGAGGGGTTCCCTGGTGTTTACATGGAACAAACTTCCAGGGAACTTCACGCCAGAATGGAAGAACACCAAATGTGCGTCAAAAGGCAGCCCAGTGATGTAGGAGAATATCAATCCCTAAGTCGTGATTCAGCCTTGGCAGAACATGTATTAGATACATGTCATGGGGTCCATTTAGATATTGCCAGTGTTAAAACTCGGTATTAAACCGTATGACAAGAGTCTGCAGGTTGAGGGGGTCGAAATAGCTAAGGCCAATGAGATGCAATGGGATAGAAAACTCCGTAATCTGACTTTTACACGTGTGAGTCACAGTGCTAACCAACCTTAATTTGGATTGATGCATTTTTTCTCTGAGCGTTAAGCGCGAACTCTGATTCATTCACATGTTGCTTTCATGGAACATGTCAAGGTCAACGTAAGAAACGGAAATACCACGAGTGATAAGCAATAATGACACAGAATATCGATCATCGATAAGCAGAACGTGTAGTACAAAATTGGTCAACCAATTTTTAAGGTTTCATATGCCAGCTCATTAGAATTTGTCTGGGATAAAGAATAGAACCGAAGAGCAAATACCAGCAATAGTGAAAGTGCACCACACAAATATGACCTTATTACTTGATGATAATATGCAGATTATGAGCTAGCAAAGTATTTGAATATATTAGAGACCGATCGGGAGTCCATAATCATGAAAATAGAGTTTGCAATGAATCGGTAACGTTTCGCTTCTGAACACAGAAGCTGCGTCAGACCAAGGGTGTCGGTACGAACAGTGTTCAGGTATAAAGGGCATTCTCTTGACCAATCCTGAGTTTACTAAGCTACACAGGGGAGATCAAGATAATTGATCAAACCTCCTATTTGCTGTGTTCATCCCTAATTGTTTATTAATTGTTCAGGTCAACGGATCCCGACACACTGCTTATCTTGATCTCCCCTGTCTAGCTTAGTGAACTCAGGATTGGTCAAGATAATGCCATTTATACCTGAACACTGTTCGTACCGACACCCTTGGTCTGGCGAAGCTTCTGTGTTCAGAAGCGAAACGTTACCAAAAACTTACTATAACCGATTCATTGCAAACTCTATTTTCATGATTAGATTATGAACTGTTTAGAGAAGAAGCCAAAGTTGACCAGGCAACGAAACTCCTGAAATTCACATGGCAACTACTGCACAGCACAAAGACTGGCAGCTACAACTAAACTAACAAATCATTACCATATCGATTGCTTGAAAAGTTTCAACTAAGCCAATATGGTCTCAAACAACAGTACCGTGTTATTTAACCGACAGAGACTAAAATATCGATTCCGCATCACTTACCCATCACAATCAACTCGCACTTCCAGGTGAGTTTTCCGTGTTCGTTCTCAATCATCACACACAACTGTCCGGCATCGTCACGCTGCACCCTTTGTATTGACAGCGATGTGAGGCCTGAGACAATGTCTATCTGGTAGCGCCTGGTTGCCTCGGTCACAGTTTTACCCTGGGCCAACCAGCGAATCGTCGGTTTCGGATAAGCATTGAACGGAACCTCGAGAACGAAGTTCTTGGACACGGCAACGTAGCGTCGATCACTGAGTTCCACATCTTCTCGAATAGCCGGAGGTACTGCAAACGGAAAGGTTGCCAGAGAGTTCTGCCACTTCGGGGCATGTATCGATAAAAAAAGTGTCAAGGAATGCAACGTGACTTACTTTTCGCTCCAACCTCAGCTTCTGTCTTGACGTGTTTGTATACGAGTTGATATAACCCCATGTCCTCCAGAGTAAGGTCATGAATAATCAAGCGATAGATACAATTTTCCGGGGCGAATTCGAATTTACGGCCGATTTCAATGGGTTTTCCGTTTCGAAGCCATTGAACGCGACAATTCGGATGGGTCAGCTCGCATTCTAGTTCGATTGTCGTGCCAGCAGGAGGAATGTGATCAAACCAAACTTCGGTCAGCGGTCGAACAATGCCGACATCCTCACCTAAACGCCACAGGTATGATTAAATTTTCAAGGAAACTAGAGCGGATTATGTAACGGGAACTAAGACGATTCTATAAATAGTAATGCTTGCTTGAAGTCTATTCGCTAGAAATTACAGCTGAATTCGCAGCGGATGTGCTATATTGGGATTTCCGGGCGATGATCAGCCCTATTACATTTTTATAAACTCACACTCAATTCGTACTGTACCAACACAATTTGCTGAAGAGATACCGGCCTTAGCGTTCTTTGAGACGAAACCTTGGTTAGTTATACGGTGTAACACTAATTCTAAAATATGTTGCACGTAAATACAACAATATCTTAAAAAGTGCTCATCTCAGTCTAACCCTAAACGATATTCAAAGATTGAAAGACGGTTTTCTAAAAAGCTTAAGCCTTTCGCAACGCCGAATTTATTATGAAGAGTGCTGCATAGCACAAAACCATCAACCGTATTGGATGAGAATAGCAGTGTGCTCCGTAAACAATTTTATGAACCGAGACCGCACACGTCAGGGTCCATTTAGGTTCATCAGACACTAATAATTCACCCATTTACTTGTCCACCTCGAAAAAAGTTTACTTGTCCGCTTTGAAAGACGTTTCGCTGATGATGTCATCTAGTTTCATGACGAAACGTCTGCAATCAACCATACCAGCTCGGAGAACAACTATGACCTACACTTGTTCACTAATTGTGAGTATTTTTACAGTGAACTATATTTTCATGTGCTGAAAACTGATAACGTTTAACGAATGCGACAGAACGTACTTAGAAAAATTCATGTAGTACCATTACTGCTGAGGATAATCGAATATATTTGATCGTTACATCGGGAATAATTTCGGGTATATGGCAAAATCTTTAGCATCTGGATTGAATAAAATTTCAAAAGTTCACAGTGACCGCTAGAATGGGTTCGTACAACGAACCACTTTGTTCAAACACAGAATCACATAGTGATTCTTGGTCAAGCACTCAAGACGCTTATGGATGACCAAAGTAATGTGCTGCTCACATCCACATCCCTTACACACCACTACCGGTTTCTGGATGTTTGCCGTCATCAGGTATAGACAGTAAGATTAGGTTCAGTGAGACTTGAAGCAGTGCATAAGTGGTAAACAAAGTTATACTTGAATGCCACCGTTGCATCGGGTTCGTACCACGAACCCCGATGTTCAAACACAGAATCACATAGTGATTCTTGGTCAAGCACTCGAGGCGATTATCGATGACCAAAGTAATGTGTTGCTCACATCCCCTGCACTTACACACCACTGCCGGTTTCCAGCTGTTTGCCGTCCTGAGGTAGAGTTAGTAAGATTAGGTTCAATGAGCCTTGAAACAGTGGAAAAGTAATAAACAAAGTTATACTTGCATACTACCGTTAATCAGATTGCCACTGCCAACATTTGGATGGCCTATCCACAAAGTGAATCAAGTGATCAAATCAATAGTTAACAGTGGCATTCGAGTATAACGTTGATTACTACTTTTCCACTATTGTAAACCTCACTGAAATTACCCTTATTCTCTCCACCCGATCACGGCAAACAACCAGAAACCAGTTGTGGTGTGTAAGTGCAGGGGACGTGAGTACTTCGAAAACTTGTGAATTCCATTGATTTGATCTGTTGACTAAGATCCACTGTGTGGATTCGGCATCGAAAGGTTGGCTGTGTCAATCTAATTGATAGCTTCATTCATGTATGAACTTAAATTTAGTTTTCCACTAGAGAACAAATTAATGATAAAGTTTGTCAAGCCATCACAATTTTGAGAATTTTCAACTACATCTACGGAGCTGGAACTAAGGAAATTAATCAGGAATTAACTGCGGTCCACGTGGAAAAGAACGTTTCACCAATGAGTCTTACCTGGCCGAATTGGTTTCGACGCCTTAGAAGGCTTTCCGGGGCCTATTTGATTGACCGCGATCACACGAACTCGGTAGGTTTTTGCATCGGACAAACCGGGCAACGTTGCCTCGAAAGGCTCCTCCTGCGACAAACGAGTCAGGTCGGTGATTGTTTGTGCTGAGCACCAGCGTTCCGGCATACTTTCATCACAGGTTTCAATTTTGTATGCGGTTATTGGACTACCTCCATCCGATTCGGGAGGTAACCACTGAACCATGATGGCATCCATTTTGCAAGGCTTCACGTCCATCAGATCAGGTGACCCGGGGGGCTCTGGGAGGATCAAAATTACATTATCAATAATAGTATTATTACTTGCTGCGAATAATGATACGGGTGGCCTTTTATTTGAGAATTACATGATTAGGGACAAACAGATAAACACAACGTTAATGATAGCGTTAGATTGCTTAACCAAAACGCTTATATTTCACAGTTTTCTATCGCATTTTGCCATTATAAATAGTTAAGAAACAGTTTTCAATATCTCATTATCAGTAAGTCGACAGAGGAATTCTAGTCCATTCGATACTCCTCAAACCTTTGAAATAGCTTGGAAAACGGTTAGTAGTTGTCTTTCGTAGTAGGTAGCTCCATGCATGAATGCCAATCAAGACGCTTAACAGAAGCGACCTTTTACGGATGACCTTGTTTTATGGTGACTACACAACGAAGTAAGATAGGTCGCATGCTTCATCGAATACCAATGCGTTCGGATGCGTCCATCATGCTGAGCGAATTAATCTTTTAAAATGAAAACCTCACTCAACAATGTAATCAAGTGTATGTTTCCCAGACAGTTCGAAAACGATGAGATCAAAGAGCAACGTGCCATGCTTGTATTACAGCAAGATCTTCAGGGTAAGATTCATTCTAATCTTTGTTTTCTCATCTGCTCACAACACAAGGCCCCTATCGACCACAGAAAGTAATCAAACATCTCCATCAATCAGCATTGACTTCCAGCTGGAATGCGCTAACGACACTTTTGCTGGCCGTTTATACGGGGATGATCAGAAACAATCACTTAGTTCGAAGGAAAGTCAGACTATTATTCCATCTTTCGCATAAAACAACTGCGTGCTCACACACTCAAACTGTAGGAAAAACATAGCAGATTGAAATGCCACAAACACATATCCTGTTTCCGTTTTGTACCATATAGGAACAGGTAACATACTTACACGGTACTATCTTATACCGTTGACGCTTATAAAATCTCACTTGATACCCCCGCAGACAAATATGTTTTTGCGTTTAATAATAATCATTAACGATATTTTATGATATTTTTGTGCCATCATCGCTTTTTATCCGCATATAATCTATGAATAAATCTTTGAATAAGTCAATCCAACCAATAGTGAATCATACATATACCAAGCAGGACCAATCAGGGCCTTTTTAAATCTAGATGATTGCTTAATAGCAGCGCTCATGCAATGAACGATTGCTGGTACATGCTGAGAAACCTTTGTACCGAAATTATAAAAAAATACGTTTTAAAATATGGTTGAACCCATCCATGCCTTACGGCATTCGCATGACTTGCTTTCCCCGAAAACGAATCGCTCAAGATGGCTCAAAAGTGTTCGCATAAAACCCACATGTATGGAGCTTACTTGGTGACTGTTTAGTCTGCGCAGAGACCACACCAGACGGCTCACTCGTTCCAGCTTTGTTTTTGCACGACACACGGAATTCGTAGTCACTTCCCGGCTGGAGCTTCGATATGGTGGCAGTTGTATCCACGGGAAATTCTTGTGCAATCCATCTGCACAAATATTAAAAAATCACTTTAGACATCATGGGCTATTGTGGGGCAATATCGTGGTCAGTAGAGATTGTACCTGGATTGTCCTTTAGGGCGGTATTCTATAATGATTTCGGTTAGGGGCGCAGCATCCTGTGTTTGCGGGAGGGTGAACTTCAGTTGGATGCTTTCTTTGTCCAGAGGTTCAGCGAGTAGATTACTCGGTGGTTGAGGTTTGTCTGTTCAAGAGAGAAGAGGTCAGAAACAACGATAAATCAACGAATAAAAAAGATTAAAAAAATATTATTGACCTCAAATCTCCGTCTGCATCAGCTGATGGCAAACAGTTCGGAACCAGTAGTAGAGTTTAATTGCAAGCAGTAACGGAACATTTTTCCAAATTTACTTTTCCTTTCATTACAATATGGTAACAAAATAAGTTTTGTATCATGTTGCATTGAAAATAATGCACACATTTTAAATATTACATCAGCGATTGAGGTTAGTCTAACATACCATAGGGGGATTTCAGTAACAGCGGTTCCGGTATCTCTGTTCGCGGACCGACACCGATAGCATTCTCAGCGCTGACACCGAACGAATATGTAGCCCCTTCAGTAAGACTGCCAATCTGCTGCATAAAATATCCATCATCGTCCGGGACGGCAGTCTTTGCATCGACTGTAGCCACGGTAGACCATTCACGGGCATAGCTTCGTAACGTCGACCCGGGCGCCGCGTCGGTAGTTTTTTGTTCAATGCGATATGCGGATACGGCACTTCCTCCATCATCACCCTCTTTTGGCGCCTTCCAAAGTAAGGTCACGTCTGATGGAGACTCAACGTGCGCTTGTAAACCAACAATCGGGCCAGGAGGTCCGATCACTTTGAGTGTAATGGTTGCTCGAGCCTCGCCATATGGATTGGTGATTACAGCCTCGTATTGCCCAGCATCTTGACGTTCAATGTTGTTCAAAGACAATACGGCACATTTGTTCACGTCATTCTTGGGAACGGTTCTTTTCATTGGATCTGGAAGCGTGCGGTTCCCATTCCAATACCATATGATTTCACTAGCTGGCGGAGAAGCTGTGAATGGGATCTCCACATTTTGGCTTGTACCTTGCTTCATCGTAATTTCGGATTTGAAGTCGTCGGGCAAACAAATCTTTGGGGCCACTGAAAATAAAACATGAGATTTAAGATACAAATTGCCATTTAACGATACACACGATAATGTTGTTCAAGAGTATTTACATTCTAGCTCGAACGACCCTCTGGATTCTAACTTCTCCACGCGTATCATGTATTCGCCCACATCTTCCATATTGACCTTCAGAACTTCTAGACGATGAATGAGACCTTCCTCGCTGATTTGATATTTCCGTATCTCCGACGAATCGATTCGTCTGCCCTTGTGGAACCATTGTACCTTTTGTGCAGGTTTCGAAATCTGGCATTCAAATGTTAATTTTTCCGGCAACGTTTCTGATATGATCGAGTCAAGTCCCTTGATGATTGCCAGTGGAGCATCTAGAATGTAAACGTTCAATATTATCATCGTGTCTACACATTACTTGGAGTATTTCAAAAATTCCCAGTAATTGCACCAACCCATCATAGCATTATTTTTCAACGAACCAACTTGTTGCTTACCTTTTTTCAAATTGACACTGTTTGACGGTTTAGATGGTTCGCTGACGCCTTCAGCATTGACCGCTTTTACACGAAACGTGTAACGCTTTGAACTGTCAAGCCCTTCAGCAAGCATGGTACATACATCTGGCTTATTTGTGGTACCAAGTAATGACCACTGTCCGTCGTTGTCTATCTCGGACTCTACTTGATATGATTCCGCAGGTCCAAAGTCTTCTGAAGTCAATGGAGCTGTCCAGGTGACGGAAATGCTGGAATCTGATTTGGCTTCAGCAACTGGTGTGCCTGGCTTGTTGGGAACTCTCGGACCTGAAAGTGGAGTATGAAACATTGGCTCGATCAGTAAAAAATCAATTGCGAATACTTCAATTATTATTTTCAAAATGAGATACTGAATGCGGAAAAAACATTTCATGAAGATTCAGTGATTAGATAACAGATGCAAAGTTGTTTATATGTATATCGAGCTAGCTAGCTAGCTAGCTAGATAGATAGATGCTGGATAGAATGATTGACTGAGTGAGTGGGAGATAAAAAGTCAAGCAAAGTGTGCATTATAAAGCTCGAGTAATGTTTACGAGAAGATTAATACAAGCAAATGTTACTTTTTGTTTGCTAATTTTGAAGTTTTGCGAGCTCATACCATAAGAGATATCGATGCTCGATGCACGAGAATCACTACGCAGAGTCCAACAATGTTTTGTTGCGCTTAACATGTTTCAACATACAAATATATGACGAATATATTTGTCTATTGTCATGTACGAAACAGCTCAGTTTTTTCCGTGTAGTTTAATTACTTAATGTATTCTTGCACTATTCTCCTCAGAAAGCGGAGTCGGTTACAAAGTATGAACGGCACTTGGGGCAGTAGAAGCAGCAACAGAAACAGTTGCTAACTGATTGATTTGTAATAATAGTGCCCATTATGTTTGATCTCACTTACCTTTCACAAGCGGAACACACGCATCACTCGGTGAGCTGAATGCTCCAGGACCCGCTTTATTCACAGCTTGCACGCGAAACTCGTATTGCATGTCCGCGGACAATCCATCTACGATCGCAGTTGGTTGGAGCTCCGGTCCAAACTGAACGCCCTTGGAAAGCGGAATCCATTTTGGTTTGGCGCCGAGCACTGAACCACGCCGTTGCCCGGGCAACAGCACACGAGAGGAACTGTATTCGATTTGATAATGCGTGATTGGAGATCCACCATCACTAGCTGGGGCGGTCCAGTTTAATGCAAGCTTTCCAGTCTCTTCGATGGACACCGCTGGCTTACCCGGAGCATCCGGGACAGCTGAAGCGAAACATATCGACGTGCGTTTAGCGAATGATATCTCAATGTTTAGAACTTGTTCTGACAAGCTTAAATCCCATGCTGTTGTCATCCATATCATTCATACAGCTTGTGTACCTTGTGAGTTGAACTGGTAATTGGAATTGGGTTGTAGGCAAATTAACATAAGAAATTGTGAAATCACTTGCGACACATTCACACAAATATGTTGCAATATGCAATGAAAAAGACTACAATATATATTATTTTCTCTGTTTCCAATACAGTCAATAGGAAAATAAAGATTTTCGCTCAAAACTACAATCGCCACGCTGCACTGAGTGGATACTGAGTCCCTGAATGTTGTTAAACATTCAGCATTTGTTGACCGGTTAACACTTGTGGTTGCCTTCTCAGAGCACCAGGGATTTGTTTCCGTATCTTTGACTGGAAAATATGTGGACTGCTCTCGCAAATCAATATACCACTACAAAAGTTCCGCATTTGCATGAATTTCTATCACAAACGCTATTCTAGGCTACCTTGGTACCCCACAACGTATTCAATCGGTATAAACAAACATGAGATGAGGTTAGAGATTATTAACTTACAATTTCATACATATTTTACCTCTTCTCCACTGTTTAAAGGTGTGCGAACCCTGATCCTACTGTCCCTATCTGATACATGCAAGCAGCACGAAACCGCTCTTTTTTCGTGTGTGATAGAAATACAGTAAATACAGAATTTTTGTACAAGCCCATGGGTTCCACCGATCTACACGTTTGTTGACTTATGTGATTGAGCAACTTTGGCGTGGCAACCTTATCCAACAATGACTTACAACTACATACCTTGAGTATACCACTAGTTTTACGATGCGATTTGATAGTTTAGGTTTCGACAAGTTGTTCAGGCTTTACTGCTTGTAAACCATTTTACGTTGTTTACGGTAAAATGTAAACAATTCACGCGTAATTGACCAGGCTATTTTTCTGAGATGAACTGGAAGAGAAAGATATCGTAGGAATAAGACACACACAAGCTTCGGATAACTAAAACCATTTTGCCACCGGACTAAGCAGCTAGCTAGTTATACAAGCACGTGTTTATCATACCGATAATACATTAAATAATCTGATCGATATAACAAATTTTTGTTAACTCTGCAAATTGGCAGAGGAAACTATTTTTGGAGTTAGTTGTTCAAGATTAATTTGGCAATCGTAATTCGAATTCCATATGGCTATGAGCTAATTTTCACCTTATTCAGTTGCAACGGACGATGTCTGTCCAAAATTGGTAGAGTAGACTTACAGAAGGCGTATTTCATTTTGACCACACCAGTCTCCGCTGGCCTGGACGCACCAACCTCGTTCTTGGCGATCACGGAGAAAACATACTCTTTGTCCAATTTCAATCGATCCACTGTGGTCTCAAGTTCCGCTAGTTCGACCACGAGTGTTGCTTGCGACGCGCGTCTGCCAGCCTCTCTGCAGTACACCGCGTACGTCAGTTCACCCTCAACACCGCCCAAGTCCTCTGGCTTATCCCACTGGAACAAAACCGTCTCGCCGGTATTCTCGGTAACACGCGGATTTTGAGGGATCCCCGGTTTGTCGATCACGGTGACATGGATCGTTTTAGAGATCGCTCCGAGTTCATTTTCAATGCTCACTCGATATGCACCGCTGTCCTCTCGCGTAACACGACTCAACGGGAGAGTCGTCAAACCGGCCACGACATCTGGCTTGAATCGACTTGGCTGAAACTCTTCAAGCAACGGTGCAGGTGCCCAAGTCCATTTGACAGTAGGTTTTGGAGTGGACGTAAAAGGCACTTCGAGAATCTTTGACGTGCCTGCCTTGAGCGTGATGTGGTCTTCAAATGCTTCAGTGGTTGGTATAAATGGTGGAGCTGTGGAGGATGAAATGGGAAGAATGCAGACGATGGATTATTGCACTAATTGTGCATGATGATATAACTAAAATAAAGTGGTTTTATTTAACTAATTAGCTAATTAAAAAATGGCACACTCTTAGATCCTGGCAATAATTGCGGGAGTTGGATTGAGCGGTCGCTTTAATGATCGGGTCTCTATATTCGCGACCTAGAATATCAGGTTCAAAGCAATAAAATGCCGTTTTACATTATATGTTATTGATTTGTTTGTAGTATTTTAGCGTTTTGTATCAATTCTTGACGTAAGAATCAAGGTCCGAATTGAATGCTAGACATCCCACACGCCAAACCAAACTGCCGCAGGAGTTTTTATTTACAGTGTGTCTACTTTATTTAAAATTCGCTTCACAAATACGCGGTAAACTTTACGAGATTACATATATTCCAACTGAAACAAGCCGATTATATGCGAACGAATCCTTATAATGCTCCCACGTACTTACAAAAATTTACTCTTGTAAAGTCAAGGACAAAAAATTATTTGCAACTTGAAATTTAGATTGCTGAAGTGCGGTCGAATTTTCGTTGATCTGACACTTTCGGTCATATCTTCGTTAAATCTTCTCGGATTTATACCAATCGAATTGTTCTGTGTTACTTTCGACTATAGCTATCGGTATTCATACGTTTTGATCTTGTCAACCGATCAACAACAAACTAAATATCTCAGCTTACTCACGCGCGCAAACGTTTTCTCACGGCTATCGTATGTTTATGCTATTATTGCAAACATCGCACCAAGCTACGCATTTTGATACCCGATTCAGTGCTCTATCTTGTGTGGTTACCGAGTTAGCGTGGCTTATTCGCTAAATGGCGAAATCACGAGTTCAAACGCAGCGACATCGATCAGTCGACCAAACGCTCATCTCTACACAGGCCGGCCCAATTCAGGCCACTAAGATGTGTGACCGCGTCACGAGATCCAACACACAGGCGAAAAAATCGATCGATCAAGTTGTGACTGCGAGGATTATTGTCCTGACACTGACATGGAACCAAGTTGACCTCCGCGCCAAGTGCCTGGACCCGGCAAGTAGTGCGATTTACACTTGCGCGTGACCTGTGGTGAGACTTTGACTGATGAGTGTGTAAGGCTTGTGAACGATAACAACTATCCTTCCGTATAACCTTGTTTATCCATCCGTTTGTTATTTTTGCAATGCCTGCAGTAATTCAAATATAAATGGCTATCGTAAGAGTATACATTCATCTGTTGGAAAAGTGTTTAATACAATAGAGAGTAGATTGTCGCAACTGGAAGAGGAGCTTGCACAAGTGAAGAATTCTGTAGAGCCATCAATCAAGCCTAAAACATGTAAAGTGAACAAACGAATACGCTCAACTTTACCACCACCAAACCTATCTCTGGAAAAGGTTGAATTGTTGCGTATAATGGCACAAGCTGTTCCCGACACTTTTCCTGAAGTTGTCTCACGGGGAAGATCATGCCAACTGTTGATCTTCCACTGCGGAAGCCACTTTGCGATTCGGAATAAACTCTATCAGCCAAAACTTGTAGCCGGGATTTCAGTCAAGAACGGTAGGTCTAGTCACATTCAGAACCATTCCAGAGCGTGTTGTATTTCCGAAGGTTAATTGCGATTGATTCACAGCAGGTTGTACTTGTATGACCCTTAAAACTTATGAAGTCGCATGCAATTATCATTTGTCATAATACTCAACCAAAATTGTGTGACATCGGCGAAGACGAATGCACTAGTAGGGAGGATCTTGATCTTCACTCCGTAATCCGCCTTAAAGAACTCAACAAACTAGATCAGTGCCTTAATCGGTGAAATTTTGTACTTTCCGCGCAGCAACTTTTGAATATCACATGCCCATAAGAGCACCGACCTTGAGTGACTAGTTCAACTAACCTTGGATAATGATGTTCGCTTTCCCACTGAGTCTTTCTACTTGAATCGCATATTCACCCACATCCTGATCGGTCAATCTTTCAAATATAATGCCTTGCACGGTGTCTTCGCTGAGAAATCTTATTCTCGAATCGTCTTTGCTGATCACGAAAGGCTTTTGGTCTTTTGTCCATGAGACGGAGGTCCGTGGTCTGCGGGTCAATTCACAGTCTAATTTATATTCGATGGATTGCAGATCTGTGACGACCAGATCGGACAAAGGCCGCTCGAAGTCCAACGCCACACCTAAGAAAAGAAGAAAAAAACGCTTACGATTATAGCCATCCGAAAAGCAAACGGTGAGAAGTTGCAGACATAAGAGCTTTTTACTAACCGAAATGACAGTTCATTGGATACGAGCCAGCAAACATCCCACCTAACAAGGCATTTGAATACAACCATGAGCAATATTCAATATATTGGGATGTCCACTCTACAACCGGTTTCTGACTGTTAGCCGTCGTCTGGTGGCAATAGTTAGATTAGTTTCAGTGCGTCGTGAAACTGGGGATAGGTGGCAAACTATGTTATACTCGGAATTAACTGTTCGATAGGCCTCGTACAATGAACCACGATGTTCAAATATAATATGTCACTGAGTTATTTCCGAGAAAGCTTTCAAACAGTTTATTAATGACCAATGAATGGTGTTGTTGACTAACACGACACTTACATTGAGTATAGTCAATGTCGAGAATATAGTAGAAGTTTGGACCACGTACACGTTTTACGCTTCATCATACTCGCGGTACTCGATTCGTACCATGAGATTGGAGGAGCTCACACAACCTCAAACTGATCACTCGATAGGACGCTTACCGCAGGATATTCTAAAAATAATTGTTCGGAGAGTTTTAAGAAAAGACCTAAACTGTATCCAAAGCTTTAACCAATGATGAGTACGCAATCTTGCATGATGATTGTTGTAGTAGAAGAATCGGCAAAGCTAGACTGTTGCAAGTTGAACAGAAAAAGTTGTAACAGCTGCGAGGAAGCTGTGGTATTTTTACCGACTGTGCAACGTCAAATTTATATGAAACCTGAGCTACGGAAATGAGGTAGAAACATAAGAACGAGAGCAATACCCACCGAGCTCGATTTGATTTGACGGAAGCGAAGGTTCACTTGGTCCAACTTTGTTCACAGCAATCACACGAAACTCGTATAACTTTTCAGCCACTAACGACTCATCCGCGGCAGCGAATGTAACTTGAGTATCAGAAATTTCTTGTCGCTCTAGAATCCGACGCCATGATCGACCATCGGCGACCTTCATTTCAATCAGATAGTGCGTAATTTGTGCTCCAGATGGAGCAGAGGCTGGAATCGAGGGACTTAGCCAAGTTAATGTGACAAATTGCTCTTCGGGCTCTGCTACTTTTGGGGAAACAGTGGCCGAAACCTCGGTAGGACGATCAGGAATATCTGAGAGAAAGAGAAAATATATCGAAATTGGAAACAATTAGGAACTTTGAAGGGATGACACAATTCGGGGAAGCAGATAATCAATAAATACGATGGAAACGAAACAAAACGAAAAACGAAAACGAACGAAAAAATACCAGTACGTGTCTTGAACTTTGTTTGACAAAACACAGAATATAGCTCGGAAATTGCAAAATGTGATCAGACTCCCAGCATTATTTTATTGACAACTGAAAAAAACCACGGCGAATAAAACAAGAAATCGTAGATGACGAAATTTCAATTCACTGGAGAGTCGAAGATGGCACGCGATGAAATTGGACTCTTGATTAGAATCGGTCATTGCGGTAGCTTGTGTCAGCAAGGTGGAAAAAACGTAAACCGAATTATGAACATAAATTTGGCACAAAAAATAAGATAGGGAACAAAAAAATTCCTAATAGAAAATGTAGGTTGACAACCTTGGATGTACCACACACACATGATGGATTCATCCTCAACCGTGTTTCGAAAGAGTAAACATTCCAATTCGGGAGGAAACATCTCCCGCATCTCTAACCGCAGTAGGCGGTACTCGGTTGCCCGGCGAAAGTTGCACCCTGACGGCGTGATTTACGTTCAGCCGCCAAGCGCTAAAACTGCTCATTCCCGGCTAAAGAATGATGGTTTTTAGTGCTCCTACGAAGTGAGCGGTAACAGTAGGTTCTACGGAACTTGTAGAGTTAATGTCAGGAGCTTTCTTATCATTTCGAAATGAGTAAATCTCTGTGCATCCAAAATTATGATCTACGCTACGTCGTCACACATAACACTAACAATGCCGATCACGTTCGCTCGCACTTCCTGTCGTAAATCGATCAGATATAAACTCACTCCTTTAAACATCAAGCAACGGGCGAACACACACGTTTGAAAAATGAAAGCGAATAGTAAATGAAATAGCATCAGCCAGTGCAAACCCACTCACCGTATTCCAATTTCGTCGAGACCGGTTTCGTCTCAGCGGGTTCCGATTGTCCCACATCGTTTTTCGCAGCCACGCTGAAGATGTACGACTTGTTCGGCTGCAAGCCATCAATCGGCACCTGCAACTCACTGGTCGTGGTAACCGGCTTGCCGACGCGTTGCGTCGCCTCGCGCATCTCCACCACATACGTCAGGCCTTCTGTTGCAGAGACGTCCAAACCGAGACCGAGGAATTCCGGTTCAATCCAGTGGAACACTACACGCTCACCGGTGTTGTCACTCACATCCGGTTGTCGTGGGGCGGAAGGCTTGTCCAACACAATCAACTGTACCGTCACCGAGACTTGACCCAGCTCGTTACTGATCGTGACCTCGTAATCGCCGGCGTCCTCTCGCTTCACCTTACCCATGGGCAACGAGGTCATGCCCGACACGACATCTGGCTTGAAACGTGGCGTTTGTGCTGAACCCGGCTCCGCATCGGGGCGCAAGCGCGGTCTCCAAGACCACTTCACAATCGGCTTCGGACTGGCCGCAAACGGAATCTCCACCACAGTCGAAGCGCCAGCTTTCAGCACGATTTTATCCGAGAACGCTTCCGATAGACGCAGCGTAGGTGCAACTGTGGCGCGAAACAAACAGAATTAGCATTGGCATGCGTTGGTCATCGCAAGGCGAACTTGAAACGGCACAGCAGAATCAGCGCTACGACAGTAAGTAAACAAATCAACCGAGCACGCCCATCGTACACACACCAACACGCACGCGCACACACGCTCCTACACATAAAACCTCCGCGCGATGCCCACTGACTCGACCGCAACACCAATCCACTCACCTTTCATATCCACGCGTGCATCACTGCTCAGCTTGCCCACTCGCACAGTGTACTGGCCCAAGTCGTCCTCCTGCAATGGACTGAACCGTAAACGATGAACGCGGCCGTCGGCGTCCACCTCGACGCGGACACGCTCTGGCAGACGACCCAACGGTTTCCCGTCCTTCAACCATTCCACTTTGTCATCCGGTGTTCGGGAAAGTTCACATTCCAGTACCACGGGCACATCGCTCACCTCCGTCACAGACACGTCGCTTAGTGGGCGAATGAATTCCAAAGGCACACCTGTTCAGAAAACGAAACATTTGATGCAAAGCCATGATGGAACAAATGAGACAGTCAACACTTTGCGCTTGTATTTTTGTTTTATATCAGTCCTCCCAGGCCGGCTAGCGAGGACAGGTGTCGCTCTATCCGGGTCGAAGGGATAAAGGTCGTAGTGCGACGTTGCGTCAAGAGCGAGCTTAAATCGGATTCTGAACGAGATGATGTTAAGGATTTTAGTTCAGATGCTCTGCGAAAATGGCCCCGGGAAATGATTGGTTAGCCCTTTTCGCTTGATAAATAGGTTGGCACCAACCATCGCGAATGGTGAAACAAAACACGATCGAATAAGAACCTACCGAATTGGATGGAATTGGACGGAGCGGACGGTTTGCTTTTGCCGGCTTTGTTCTCCGCGGTTACTCGGAATTCGTAGCCGGTCAGCTCCTTCAGGCCCTTGGAAGGGAACACGCAATGCGGTTCGGTAATGGTGAACTCGGCGGACACATCCTGCCAGCGCGTCGAATCTGTCGGTTTGATTTCGAGGTAAAAGTTGGTCACTGGTCCGGCCCCACTAGCCTTGTCGCTCGGTTGCTCCCAGGTCAGCTCCACGCATTGTTCATCGATCGGAGACTTGGCCGGTTGCACGACCGCCTTCACGTTCTCGGGGCTCGGGGGTGGACCTGTGTAATAAATGGGAAAATCATGCGATTGTGCGACCGTGCGGTTTGCATATAACAGTGCGTTTGCTTTGCTCGTTAATGGTAACCAAAGAGTGTAAGCATGTAACAAATCACGAATACCCTACAAGTTGGCTCATGTGAATTTACCCGTTTCATGAACGACTTAGTTTTGCAAGTATGCCCATAATCTTATTGAGATCTCCATATTACCTGGGAAAAATTAATTTGCACTTGGCTTGTATGGTTTACAAACGGTTAAATGCTGCATCCGTACTAGTCGCTTAGCCCGGAACCTGGCCTGTCACAGCGTTTTGTAGTTTTTGTTTGCTTTATTCGGTCGATGTCTACCATGGACGTATCATACCCGCGCATGATGGATTCATGCTCCACAGTTTTTCGAAAGAGTAAACATTCCAATTCGGCAGGAAACATCTCCCGCATCTCTAACCGCGATAGGCGGTACTCGGTTGCCCGGCGAAAGTTGCACCCTGACGGCGTGATTTACGTTCAGCCGCCAAGCGCTAAAACTGCTCATTCCCGGCTAAAGAATGATGGTTTTTAGTGCTCCTACGAAGTGAGCGGTAACAGTAGGTTCTACCAAACTTGTAGAGTTAATGTCAGGAGCTTTCTTATCATTTGCGGGGTTGTTTCGAAATGAGTAAATCTCTGTGCACCCAAAATTATGATCTACGCTACGTCGTCACACGTAACACCAACAATACCGATCACGTTCGTTCGCACTTCTGACGAAGAATTAAATTGCAATATTTATCTAATTCCGCTGCACCCAATTTACGCAACAGCAGTCGAAATTTGCAGTCACCTCCCAGATCATTGATGTCTATTCCTAATATATCTTCATAACGCCGGAACCACGTGTCGAAAGTCAAATTATTTTCCGGGTCAACGTGAAATTCCATTATAGATGACATGAGAGATTCGGTAGATGGAGATTTGGGGTCATTCGCGGAAGAATTTGCTTTTTTATCTGGAGTAGATGTTCGAGCAGCTTTTGTAAAACAGACACTTCGGATTCAGCGGACACGATCGGAAAAACCGCGTCGACAAGTTGCTATGTAGTGGGTTTGAGAGACAATTGTGCCAGGTGATCAACTAGATGATACGAGAGACCAAGCGCACCGAGACAGATAACAGAACAATACAGGATAGTTATGAAATGACCAAGCCGAGACTCATGACACAGGTTCGCAGGTCCTAGAGCTGGACAAGGTCAGTGTTTATATGGAGAGCACAAATGGGTGCGCGAAGTAAGCGGTAAGGACATTAGAGCATAAGGTTACAACATGTCACAGCATGCATCCTCAATGATCGGAAAGGGCATTACCAAGGTCGCACGTGTCATGGGTGAGAACGCATCATTCGAAAACTTCCCTTCGTAATTCGATCAGCAATCAATTTACTCATTTTCAAACATCAAGCAACGGGCGAACACACATGTTTGAAAAATGAGAGCGAATAGTAAATGAAATAGCATCAGCCAGTGCAAACCCACTCACCGTATTCCAATTTCGTCGAGACCGGTTTCGTCTCAGCGGGTTCCGATTGTCCCACATCGTTTTTCGCAGCCACGCTGAAGATGTAGGACTTGTTCGGCTGCAAGCCATCAATCGGCACCTGCAACTCACTGGTCGTGGTAACCGGCTTGCCGACGCGTTGCGTCGCCTCGCGCATCTCCACCACATACGTCAGGCCTTCTGTTGCAGAGACGTCCAAACCGAGACCGAGGAATTCCGGTTCAATCCAGTGGAACACTACACGCTCACCGGTGTTGTCACTCACATCCGGTTGTCGTGGGGCGGAAGGCTTGTCCAACACAATCAACTGTACCGTCACCGAGACTTGACCCAGCTCGTTACTGATCGTGACCTCGTAATCGCCGGCGTCCTCTCGCTTCACCTTACCCATGGGCAACGAGGTCATGCCCGACACGACATCTGGCTTGAAACGTGGCGTTTGTGCTGAACCCGGCTCCGCATCGGGGCGCAAGCGCGGTCTCCAAGACCACTTCACAATCGGCTTCGGACTGGCCGCAAACGGAATCTCCACCACAGTCGAAGCGCCAGCTTTCAGCACGATTTTATCCGAGAACGCTTCCGATAGACGCAGCGTAGGTGCAACTGTGGCGCGAAACAAACAGAATTAGCATTGGCATGCGTTGGTCATCGCAAGGCGAACTTGAAACGGCACAGCAGAATCAGCGCTACGACAGTAAGTAAACAAATCAACCGAGCACGCCCATCGTACACACACAAACACGCACGCGCACACACGCTCCTACACATAAAACCTCCGCGCGATGCCCACTGACTCGACCGCAACACCAATCCACTCACCTTTCATATCCACGCGTGCATCACTGCTCAGCTTGCCCACTCGCACGGTGTACTGGCCCAAGTCGTCCTCCTGCAATGGACTGAACCGTAAAAGATGAACGCAGCCGTCGGCGTCCACCTCGACGCGGACACGCTCTGGCAGTCGACCCATCGGTTTCCCGTCCTTCAACCATTCCACTTTGTCATCCGGTGTTCGGGAAAGTTCACATTCCAGTACCACGGGCACATCGCTCACCTCCGTCACAGACACGTCGCTTAGTGGGCGAATGAATTCCAAAGGCACACCTGTTCAGAAAACGAAACGATCGATGCAAAGTCATGATGGAGTAAATGAGACAGTCAACACTTTGCGCTTGTATTTTTATTTTATATCAGTCCTCCCAGGCCGGCTAGCGAGGACGGATCTCGCTTTGCCCGGGTCGGAGCGATAAACGTCGTAGGGCGACGTTCCGTAGACAATGAGCTTAAACCAGATTTTGAACGAGATGATGTTAGGGATTAAAGTTTAGATACGCCACGAAAGTGGCCCAGGAAAATGATCGCGAATGGTGAAACAAAAAACGATCGAATAAGAACCTACCGAATTGGATGGAATTGGACGGAGCGGACGGTTTGCTTTTGCCGGCTTTGTTCTCCGCGGTTACTCGGAATTCGTAGCCGGTCAGCTCCTTCAGGCCCTTGGAAGGGAACACGCAATGCGGTTCGGTAATGGTGAACTCGGCGGACACATCCTGCCAGCGCGTCGAATCTGTCGGTTTGATTTCGAGGTAAAAGTTGGTCACTGGTCCGGCCCCACTAGCCTTGTCGCTCGGTTGCTCCCAGGTCAGCTCCACGCATTGTTCATCGATCGGAGACTTGGCCGGTTGCACGACCGCCTTCACGTTCTCGGGGCTCGGGGGTGGACCTGTGTAATAAATGGGAAAATCATGCGATTGTGCGACCGTGCGGTTTGCATATAACAGTGCGTTTGCTTTGCTCGTTAATGGTAACCAAAGAGTGTAAGCATGTAACAAATCACGAATACCCTACAAGTTGGCTCATGTGAATTTACCCGTTTCATGAACGACTTAGTTTTGCAAGTATGCCCATAATCTTATTGAGATCTCCATATTACCTGGGAAAAATTAATTTGCACTTGGCTTGTATGGTTTACAAACGGTTAAATGCTGCATCCGTACTAGTCGCTTAGCCCGGAACCTGGCCTGTCACAGCGTTTTGTAGTTTTTGTTTGCTTTATTCGGTCGATGTCTACCATGGACGTATCATACCCGCGCATGATGGATTCATGCTCCACAGTTTTTCGAAAGAGTAAACATTCCAATTCGGGAGGAAACATCTCCCGCATCTCTAACCGCGATAGGCGGTACTCGGTTGCCCGGCGAAAGTTGCACCCTGACGGCGTGATTTACGTTCAGCCGCCAAGCGCTAAAACTGCTCATTCCCGGCTAAAGAATGATGGTTTTTAGTGCTCCTACGAAGTGAGCGGTAACAGTAGGTTCTACCAAACTTGTAGAGTTAATGTCAGGAGCTTTCTTATCATTTGCGGGGTTGTTTCGAAATGAGTAAATCTCTGTGCACCCAAAATTATGATCTACGCTACGTCGTCACACGTAACACCAACAATACCGATCACGTTCGTTCGCACTTCTGACGAAGAATTAAATTGCAATATTTATCTAATTCCGCTGCACCCAATTTACGCAACAGCAGTCGAAATTTGCAGTCACCTCCCAGATCATTGATGTCTATTCCTAATATATCTTCATAACGCCGGAACCACGTGTCGAAAGTCAAATTATTTTCCGGGTCAACGTGAAATTCCATTATAGATGACATGAGAGATTCGGTAGATGGAGCTTTGGGATCATTCGCGGAAGAATTTGCTTTTTTATCTGGAGTAGATGTTCGAGCAGCTTTTGTAAAACAGACACTTCGGATTCAGCGGACACGATCGGAAAAACCGCGTCGACAAGTTGCTATGTAGTGGGTTTGAGAGACAATTGTGCCAGGTGATCAACTAGATGATACGAGAGACCAAGCGCACCGAGACAGATAACAGAACAATACAGGATAGTTATGAAATGACCAAGCCGAGACTCATGACACAGGTTCGCAGGTCCTAGAGCTGGACAAGGTCAGTGTTTATATGGAGAGCACAAATGGGTGCGCGAAGTAAGCGGTAAGGACATTAGAGCATAAGGTTACAACATGTCACAGCATGCATCCTCAATGATCGGAAAGGGCATTACCAAGGTCGCACGTGTCATGGGTGAGAACGCATCATTCGAAAACTTCCCTTCGTAATTCGATCAGCAATCAATTTACTCATTTTCAAACATCAAGCAACGGGCGAACACACATGTTTGAAAAATGAGAGCGAATAGTAAATGAAATAGCATCAGCCAGTGCAAACCCACTCACCGTATTCCAATTTCGTCGAGACCGGTTTCGTCTCAGCGGGTTCCGATTGTCCCACATCGTTTTTCGCAGCCACGCTGAAGATGTAGGACTTGTTCGGCTGCAAGCCATCAATCGGCACCTGCAACTCACTGGTCGTGGTAACCGGCTTGCCGACGCGTTGCGTCGCCTCGCGCATCTCCACCACATACGTCAGTCCTTCTGTTGCAGAGACGTCCAAACCGAGACCGAGGAATTCCGGTTCAATCCAGTGGAACACTACACGCTCACCGGTGTTGTCACTCACATCCGGTTGTCGTGGGGCGGAAGGCTTGTCCAACACAATCAACTGTACCGTCACCGAGACTTGACCCAGCTCGTTACTGATCGTGACCTCGTAATCGCCGGCGTCCTCTCGCTTCACCTTACCCATGGGCAACGAGGTCATGCCCGACACGACATCTGGCTTGAAACGGGGCGTTTGTGCTGAACCCGGCTCCGCATCGGGGCGCAAGCGCGGTCTCCAAGACCACTTCACAATCGGCTTCGGACTGGCCGCAAACGGAATCTCCACCACAGTCGAAGCGCCAGCTTTCAGCACGATTTTATCCGAGAACGCTTCCGATAGACGCAGCGTAGGTGCAACTGTGGCGCGAAACAAACAGAATTAGCATTGGCATGCGTTGGTCATCGCAAGGCGAACTTGAAACGGCACAGCAGAATCAGCGCTACGACAGTAAGTAAACAAATCAACCGAGCACGCCCATCGTACACACACAAACACGCACGCGCACACACGCTCCTACACATAAAACCTCCGCACGATGCCCACTAACTCGACCGCAACACCAATCCACTCACCTTTCATATCCACGCGTGCATCACTGCTCAGCTTGCCCACTCGCACAGTGTACTGGCCCAAGTCGTCCTCCTGCAATGGACTGAACCGTAAACGATGAACGCGGCCGTCGGCGTCCACCTCGACGCGGACACGCTCTGGCAGACGACCCAACGGTTTCCCGTCCTTCAACCATTCCACTTTGTCATCCGGTGTTCGGGAAAGTTCACATTCCAGTACCACGGGCACATCGCTCACCTCCGTCACAGACACGTCGCTTAGTGGGCGAATGAATTCCAAAGGCACACCTGTTCAGAAAACGAAACATTTGATGCAAAGCCATGATGGAACAAATGAGACAGTCAACACTTTGCGCTTGTATTTTTGTTTTATATCAGTCCTCCCAGGCCGGCTAGCGAGGACAGGTGTCGCTCTATCCGGGTCGAAGGGATAAAGGTCGTAGTGCGACGTTGCGTCAAGAGCGAGCTTAAATCGGATTCTGAACGAGATGATGTTAAGGATTTTAGTTCAGATGCTCTGCGAAAATGGCCCCGGGAAATGATTGGTTAGCCCTTTTCGCTTGATAAATAGGTTAGCACCAACCATCGCGAATGGTCAAACAAAACACGATCGAATAAGAACCTACCGAATTGGATGGAATTGGACGGAGCGGACGGTTTGCTTTTGCCGGCTTTGTTCTCCGCGGTTACTCGGAATTCGTAGCCGGTCAGCTCCTTCAGGCCCTTGGAAGGGAACACGCAATGCGGTTCGGTAATGGTGAACTCGGCGGACACATCCTGCCAGCGCGTCGAATCTGTCGGTTTGATTTCGAGGTAAAAGTTGGTCACTGGTCCGGCCCCACTAGCCTTGTCGCTCGGTTGCTCCCAGGTCAGCTCCACGCATTGTTCATCGATCGGAGACTTGGCCGGTTGCACGACCGCCTTCACGTTCACGGGGCTCGGGGGTGGACCTGTGTAATAAATTTTATTTCATTTGATTTTTATTTAATGTTTCTGTCTTGTTTTACTATATTTGGGGTTTCCCCGTCCATTTTAAATCTTTTTAGACTCTACTTTTAATGTATTTTTCTTTGTGTTCATTCACTCTATTCTTTATTTGTTCTGTTCTTCATTTTCTGCTTTTTGTTCCTTCTATCCTCAGCATTGTTTTTGATTTCATTCAGCGTTCTCTTCTTACTTTTACAGCTCATTAAAATGTGGTCTCAAATCAGTTCCTCAGATGATTATGTGATACTAAAAAAAGATTTGGACAACGTGTGTAATTGAAAGATATGACATTCAACATACAGAAAAGTATGATGCTCCATCTTGGCAAGAATGTTCATTTGACATATCAATTGTGAACTGTAAACATGGCATGTAGCTTGTGTGAAAAATATCTTGGACTATGGATTAGTGGAAACCTGAAGAGCACGGTGCACTTCCAGGATATACATCGACAGACCATCAGATTTTAGGTTAATTTCGAAGAATTTTTGGAAGATTCTCGCTGGTAACGTCACCAAGAATAATGAACGTCTACGTTCGCCCTAAAATGGAGTATTCAGTAGAGGTCTGGGCTCCTTGGCTGCGAAAGGATATTGATCTCTTTATAAAAGTAAGTGATGTGTCTTCGCAATGTTCCATACACAGAAAGATTGCGACTTCTGGGTCTATATGACTTTACACAAAGGAAGATACGACGCGATATCATTCTGACATATAGAATTGTGTCTATCGAAGCACATCCAATAAAACACTTGCTTGATGTGTGCGATAGGAGAGTGACACGTAGATATACCTGATCCCTTTACGTCCTAAGTTCCCGTATTGATTATCGGTGCCATTTTTCGCCGTACGTGCTATATTTCTTCAGAATTCCCTACCCCAACATGTGGTGGACTCTCCTTGAATTGGCGGTGTTTAGAGCGAAATTGTACTTACACATGCATAACAATATCATTCATCAGCCTTACATTTGATGTTCTCTATTCCTTTTATACTACTATATTTTCCACATTTTGATTCGTACCGTAATCCTGTGGTGTTGTAACGTATTAACATTTTTAACCATTAATCCTTGAATCCTTGAATCATTGACTTGTTTAGCTTATCATCAACCGTCCTTTTCGCCATTACATGTTCAGTTTGAAATCCAATGTGATTTGAATCCTTTTACTTTACTATGTTCTGTTGTGCTCATGTTACCAACAACTACAACCCTCAACCGTTTACTGACTGTTTACCGTCATCCGGTGTTGACGCTAATATTAGATTGGTATCAGTGAACCTTGAAACCTTGGACACCATCATCATCATCATCAGCAGCAGCAGCAGCATCATCGTCATCATCATACCATAGCTTACTAAAGCGTGCTGATCCTGATTCTACTGTCCCTACCTGAGTGTAAACAGTATGGAACTGGTCGTGGGGAGTATATGATGGAACAGTATGAACATGAGGATCATTGTTCAGTAGCTTACCTAATTTTTCCTCGATGGCAGTGGTAACCGTTTCACGTACTTCTTCATGCTGAAACGCAAAGGTAAGACATCTATTTACATTCATCATGCAATATTTGCACGTTAAACTTTTAAAACATTTCGCAATAAAACGTTGTATAGTGCGGGGTTGCATTTAAGAATCACGAATCTTGTTATCAGGATTCACTGTTTTGCTTAGTTGACGAATCATGTGTACTAAGGTTGGTTAATCACTTAATCGTCAAATGCTTAACGATTTCTGTTCAGCCTTAGAATTGTTGAATAGGGCAACATGGGAGCATGCAGATTGAATTAAGGAGCCTAAAATTTGATATTGATTGGCTTCCGAGGATTGGAACAGTGAAAATTTGTTGACTACCAGTACCATCCAAGTTTTCCATTCGCGTGTAGTGTCAATTCGCATGCTCTCTCGCTAGACACTGAGATTAAGAAACGGATTGGTAGAGCGGTTGCCTTTGAACGCTCGTGTCCTTGGCAGCCACATGATGATTGCGAAGAGAAAAAGGATGGGACACGGCACGTGCGTACTAAATGCTTGACCGTAGATGGACAAAGTAACAAATGCTTAGACGCTTTCTAAGGCGGGTCTAGAGAACATGAGCATCCTACTGCGACAGTGCTACCTACGCTGACTGGGTCATGTTAGCGTGCCACTGCTGCCGATCACCCAAGAACTGTCCATCACTGTGCGTGGTGTGGGATATAAACGCTGTGTAGCATGAGTCGACATGCGCTTGTGATGTATATTCATGATAGACATCGACCCAAGGAGGCCAACAATTAATTCCCAGTTAAGATTCCGTTCTTTGCACCATCTCTCGCACACTCGATGCAGAGCAACTGAACTCCACAAATGCCTAAAGTATATCCCTCGCGTTGGGAGTAATCTATGTTACATTCATTTGAAGGGATTACCATTTTTATTCTCTTTACTGGGACTTTAAATTGTACAGAACAATGTGATAAGACCATCCAAAATTTACTTGAGATGATTCATATTGTTAAACAAAAAATGCGTCATAAATTAAGAGGGAAGCTGTGTTGACCGGGAGCTTATAACAGCTCATAGATGGTGTAATCGGATTAGGTCGAAGATTTTGTCAACTAGTTTCTCACTTCAATATAAAAATGGTACCAGATTCAATCATAACTTTACCTTTACTTCAGTTAGCTCTTCTTTTATTTTTGCGGTTTCTTGGATAGCCTCCTTTGAAAACTCCTTGGGCGTTTCTGCAATTATTCCTTCCTCAACCTTTTCTTCTGCGAAGTATGTTTCTTCCTCCAACTTGGGTTTCATTGAGACCACTGTGGTTTTCATATCAGCCGACGGTTGTAGCCCTACATCTTCTGCTTCAGCGGTGGTCGTCCCGGAAATTCCTTTCCTCCCTTCAACTTCCGCATCAAAAGCGGCTGAGATTGTTGGTTTTGTTTTGCGGTCTTCAACGGCTTGCTTCTCAGGTGACTTTTCATGAATCATAATTTCTTGTGGTACTTCGGATATAGTTTCTCTCATTTCCTCCATAGTTTCTGTTGGTTTTATTTGAGTTTCTTTTACAGGTTCGGGTTTTTCAACTGTCTCCTCTGATGGAATTTGTTCAACGGTCTCTTCAGCTATTGGATGTTCCTCCTCCTTACAGATGGGAGCTTGCTCTTGAACACCAAGGCCTTCAACCAAACTTGGCGTTGAAACAGTTTGCGGCATTTCATCGGTCGTAATACTTATCTCATCAATGCTTAGTGTATCTTGTGGTATGAGAACGTCAACCACCACAGCAACAGATGGTGTGCCTTCTTCCTCTCCTTCGAGTGTTTCATCCATAGAGATTTCTTCTGGGAATTCCGTGTCAAGCTCGATATCCTTTTCCTCTACAATATACTCAACAAAAGCTGTCTCAGCTCGTTCAGGAAGAACCTCCACTGGTGAAAATAGTTCAGGTGGCGAGTGCTCTTTTTCTAATTCAGGCAAGCCTTCCAAAATTTCCAAGTGTTTGACCTTTGCACCATCTACCAAATCAGATGCAACCGTTTCTGGTTTTATTTCCGTGTAAGGTGTGACCATCTCTGCGGTAGGCTCCGTGTCTGGACCACTCATTTCTTCTTCTTTCGAAAATTTAGGCACCACGTCTGTCTCCGTGATAACCACTACTTCTGTTTGAGTGAGTGCCACGCCAAGATTGGTCTGGGCCTCAATTGCGTATTGACCAGAATCCTCAGGGAATGCTTCCGATATCGTAAGCTCACACACACCCGTATCCGGTGCGTAGTACAATACAGCATCAGTTGTGTCTGGCTGTAAAACTTTTCCGTCATGTTTCCAGATTACATCCTGTGGTTGTGGCATACCTTTGACGGTAGCGGTCAGATAAATTTCTTCACCTTCGTTCACCCTTATCGGTGTTAATTCTGTAACAAATATTGGTGATTGAGGAGCAGCCGTTTCCACGTGCACTTCTTCCGGTTTCTCTTGCTCTATTTCATCTGATGAATTCATAAAAAAACAAAAATAAATAGTTTAAATGAATAAGATTGATGGCCGTGCTCGTCAACGTTTAATCACAATGTCATAAGTTCTTATAAATCGATTGATAGACATCGACCGAACGAGGCTTACAACATCGGAGCACACAAAACTTAATCATACCGTCTCTGCTGGATACACCCGGACATGAGGAATCCGGACGTGTTCGTACGAGGGAAAATAACAGAATTACGAACATTTTGAACTGAAATCCATTTCTCAAAACCCCAATCAGCAAAGCACAACACCGAAAACGTAATATTCAAAAGAAACAAACCAGAATGCCGTTTACCAAGGATTTTTACAGTCTCAAATACATATAAACTTGGAATTATTCCATCCCAGTCAAGGTGTCCAAAGCTAGAGAAGTGTAAAGCTTCGTGTCTAGAAATTTCCTATCGCTTGTGCAGGCTCGCCACCAGGTTAGTTCTGCCATTTGCGAACAATATGTACTTCGAAATGGAGTAAGCACTATGTGAGGACCAGTAAGGTTAATGTGTTATGGTACACAGTGGTCTATAAGCAAGAAATTGGCATCGAGGCAAGTGATAAGAGTGATTAACGATTTGTCGAGGATTATCAGAATCAAGTTTAAAATCCCGATTTACTCGCTGTTGTTTGATGCTGCAGATTGCCGATCACAAAACGAGGAATAGACAATGTTAATCAGTTAGAGGCAACAAGAACACAGAAATTCGTTGGGAACAAATTAATGTTTGGACTCAGAGTGAACAAATTCAATATATAATTGAGACCAGAAAATAACCTGAGGGTTTTTTTAATGTGATTCATGCGGAAAGAGTTTCACAACAGAGACCAAAAGCAACCCCACAAGCCTATCGCAAACTCACACCCATCGATTCCAGCCATCGAAACAAATCAATCCACACCGGCCAACACGAAATCACACCCCTCAATAACCTCGATTCACAACACCGCACACTCTCAGGTACACATACGTCACAGCGTGTCGCTGTTACTATCGAAGCACGCTGATTTCACCATGCGCTCACACAGACCGAACGATCGTACACGAACGTAGTCCTCAAAACACACGTTCCCGTATTCCTGTCGATTGAACTCACTATAGTAGACACATGCACACCTATACGCGCGAGTACACATACAGCCACGTACACACGCCGACGACCAGAGCACGCCAACACGCTCAGACACACACACGGAGATTTTACGCACATCGGAACACCTCGGGCGAATCGGTAGATGTGATTGTGATCGCAAGGCTAACAACGATAATGGCGCTTTGGGAACGCAGGATGGGTGCTTTCGCGAGGCAAACATGTGCTTTGGTGGTGTCATTTTGAACAAAATTGCGGGTGACACAAGAGCAAGCAAGCAAGCGCGCGAGCGCGAGCGTGGGTGTGGCAAGTGGCGAATGAGCGGGTGTTTCCTAGTCGTGGTGATGCCAGAGTTATGTTTCGAGGTCACTTGTGTGTTGTGGGATTACTCGCGATGTGAGCGTTGTTGGGAAAGCGTGTGACTGGGGAGGTTGTGCAAGCGGTGCAAGCGGGACAAGTGGGAGTTGAGTGAGGCTATTTCGGGCGCTGAACGAGACATGCGATCGAGGCAAAGCGTGGCTCGCCGCGCTTACCGGAAATCGTAACTTGGGACGTGGACGTGATGGTCTTGGAGACGCGGCGTCCGGTCGATGGCTCGACCACGTCACCGGTGACCATGCATGTGTACTCTCCTGAATCAAGCGGACCGACTTGGCTGATGGCGAGCTGAGCGATGCCCACGTCTTGCACGAAGCTCGTCTCAACACGATCTGATTGGACCAGTTCCTGACCATCGTGCAGCCATTGCACGCTTTGTGGGGCAATGTCCGCTTGGATTTGGCACTCCATTCTGAAGACGTGGAACAAATGAGGATGCGTGTGAGCGCGTTCGGCGGTCCCGACAAACAGAGCAGAGCAGAGCCGTGCAGTGCAGTGCGAAACACACGCAGGTCTGACCGCGAGCAGCCGGACGGCAACTAAGCCAGCGGTGACATGCATGCACGCGTGAACCGGCTGCTCGCGACAGCCAATTCAGATTACTCACTCTAAGCGCAACTCCTGATCCGACACGGTTCGCAATTCCGGTTGAACCGGTTTCACGAACTTCAGGTCGGCTTTCTCAATCGCCTCGGCGATGGGCACTTGCTGTTGTTGCACACGCGCATCTACCGGGGACTCTTCTGCGGCGGTCACGGTGGAAACCTGCTCAACCGTCACCTCAGTTGGCGCCTGCTCCACCACGCTTTCTTCCGCCATCTGTTCAACCTGGACCGACTCCGGCGCATGTTCCTGTGCGACCTCTTCGGGCACTAGGTCTGTATGACAGAAACGATTACAAGGGCCATTAACTATGCTTCGTCACTACGCAAAAACCAACAATGCACTCGAAATTCAAAATCAAATCCACAAGCACACACCTGTACACACCACGATCGATTCTAAAAGACAACAAACTACCCGAAACCACCGAGATTTACTCCTCGATTCCAGAACATCACATGTCCGGCGATCACCTCACAGCAAGCATATCAAACACTCATGCACACGCGGACAAATCTCACAAATCCCACAAACCACTCTTCACACATTCAAACACCAAACCCACAATCATATCGCAAACTCACACCCATCGATTCCAGCCATCGAAACAAATCAATCCACACCGGCCAACACGAAATCACGCCGCTCAATAACCTCGATTCACGACACCGCACACTCTCAGGTACACATACGTCACAGCGTGTCGCTGTTACTATCGAAGCACGCTGATTTCACCATGCGCTCACACAGACCGAACGATCGTACACGAACGTAGTCCTCAAAACACACGTTCCCGTATTCCTGTCAATTGAACTCACTATAGTAGACACGCACACCTATACGCGCGACTACACATACAGCCTAGTACACACGATGACGACCAGAGCACGCCAACACGCTCAGACACACACACGGAGATTTTCCGCACATCGGAACACCTCATGCGAATCGGTAGATGTGATTGTGATCGCAAGGCTAACAACGATAATGGCACTTTGGGAACGCAGGATGGGTGCTTTCGCGAGGCAAACATGTGCTTTGGTGGTGTCATTTTGAACAAAATTGCGGGTGACACAAGAAAGCAAGCAAGCAAGCGCGCGAGCGAGCGAGCGTGGGTGTGGCAAGTGGCGAATGAGCGGGTGTTTCCTAGTCGTGGTGATGCCAGAGTTATGTTTCGAGGTCACTTGTGTGTTGTGGGATTACTCGCGATGTGAGCGTTGTTGGGAAAGCGTGTGACTGGGGAGGTTGTGCAAGCGGTGCAAGCGGGACAAGTGGGAGTTGAGTGAGGCTATTTCGGGCGCTGAACGAGACATGCGATCGAGGCAAAGCGTGGCTCGCCGCGCTTACCGGAAATCGTAACTTGGGACGTGGACGTGATGGTCTTGGAGACGCGGCGTCCGGTCGATGGCTCGACCACGTCACCGGTGACCATGCATGTGTACTCTCCTGAATCAAGCGGACCGACTTGGCTGATGGCGAGCTGAGCGATGCCCACGTCTTGCACGAAGCTCGTCTCAACACGATCTGATTGGACCAGTTCCTGACCATCGTGCAGCCATTGCACGCTTTGTGGGGCAATGTCCGCTTGGATTTGGCACTCCATTCTGAAGACGTGGAACAAATGAGGATGCGTGTGAGCGCGTTCGGCGGTCCCGACAAAAGAGCAGAGCAGAGCCGTGCAGTGCAGTGCGAAACACACGCAGGTCTGACCGCGAGCAGCCGGACGGCAACTAAGCCAGCGGTGACATGCATGCACGCGTGAACCGGCTGCTCGCGACAGCCAATTCAGATTACTCACTCTAAGCGCAACTCCTGATCCGACACGGTTCGCAATTCCGGTTGAACCGGTTTCACGAACTTCAGGTCGGCTTTCTCAATCGCCTCGGCGATGGGCACTTGCTGTTGTTGCACACGCGCATCTACCGGGGACTCTTCTGCGGCGGTCACGGTGGAAACCTGCTCAACCGTCACCTCAGTTGGCGCCTGCTCCACCACGCTTTCTTCCGCCATCTGTTCAACCTGGACCGACTCCGGCGCATGTTCCTGTGCGACCTCTTCGGGCACTAGGTCTGTATGACAGAAACGATTACAAGGGCCATTAACTATGCTTCGTCACTACGCAAAAACCAACAATGCACTCGAAATTCAAAATCAAATCCACAAGCACACACCTGTACACACCACGATCGATTCTAAAAGACAACAAACTACCCGAAACCACCGAGATTTACTCCTCGATTCCAGAACATCACATGTCCGGCGATCACCTCACAGCAAGCATATCAAACACTCATGCACACGCGGACAAATCTCACAAATCCCACAAACCACTCTTCACACATTCAAACACCAAACCCACAATCATATCGCAAACTCACACCCATCGATTCCAGCCATCGAAACAAATCAATCCACACCGGCCAACACGAAATCACACCGCTCAATAACCTCGATTCACGACACCGCACACTCTCAGGTACACATACGTCACAGCGTGTCGCTGTTACTATCGAAGCACGCTGATTTCACCATGCGCTCACACAGACCGAACGATCGTACACGAACGTAGTCCTCAAAACACACGTTCCCGTATTCCTGTCAATTGAACTCACTATAGTAGACACGCACACCTATACGCGCGACTACACATACAGCCACGTACACACGATGACGACCAGAGCACGCCAACACGCTCAGACACACACACGGAGATTTTCCGCACATCGGAACACCTCATGCGAATCGGTAGATGTGATTGTGATCGCAAGGCTAACAACGATAATGGCACTTTGGGAACGCAGGATGGGTGCTTTCGCGAGGCAAACATGTGCTTTGGTGGTGTCATTTTGAACAAAATTGCGGGTGACACAAGAAAGCAAGCAAGCAAGCGCGCGAGCGAGCGAGCGTGGGTGTGGCAAGTGGCGAATGAGCGGGTGTTTCCTAGTCGTGGTGATGCCAGAGTTATGTGTCGAGGTCACTTGTGTGTTGTGGGATTACTCGCGATGTGAGCGTTGTTGGGAAAGCGTGTGACTGGGGAGGTTGTGCAAGCGGTGCAAGCGGGACAAGTGGGAGTTGAGTGAGGCTATTTCGGGCGCTGAACGAGACATGCGATCGAGGCAAAGCGTGGCTCGCCGCGCTTACCGGAAATCGTAACTTGGGACGTGGACGTGATGGTCTTGGAGACGCGGCGTCCGGTCGATGGCTCGACCACGTCACCGGTGACCATGCATGTGTACTCTCCTGAATCAAGCGGACCGACTTGGCTGATGGCGAGCTGAGCGATGCCCACGTCTTGCACGAAGCTCGTCTCAACACGATCTGATTGGACCAGTTCCTGACCATCGTGCAGCCATTGCACGCTTTGTGGGGCAATGTCCGCTTGGATTTGGCACTCCATTCTGAAGACGTGGAACAAATGAGGATGCGTGTGAGCGCGTTCGGCGGTCCCGACAAACAGAGCAGAGCAGAGCCGTGCAGTGCAGTGCGAAACACACGCAGGTCTGACCGCGAGCAGCCGGACGGCAACTAAGCCAGCGGTGACATGCATGCACGCGTGAACCGGCTGCTCGCGACAGCCAATTCAGATTACTCACTCTAAGCGCAACTCCTGATCCGACACGGTTCGCAATTCCGGTTGAACCGGTTTCACGAACTTCAGGTCGGCTTTCTCAATCGCCTCGGCGATGGGCACTTGCTGTTGTTGCACACGCGCATCTACCGGGGACTCTTCTGCGGCGGTCACGGTGGAAACCTGCTCAACCGTCACCTCAGTTGGCGCCTGCTCCACCACGCTTTCTTCCGCCATCTGTTCAACCTGGACCGACTCCGGCGCATGTTCCTGTGCGACCTCTTCGGGCACTAGGTCTGTATGACAGAAACGATTACAAGGGCCATTAACTATGCTTCGTCACTACGCAAAAACCAACAATGCACTCGAAATTCAAAATCAAATCCACAAGCACACACCTGTACACACCACGATCGATTCTAAAAGACAACAAACTACCCGAAACCACCGAGATTTACTCCTCGATTCCAGAACATCACATGTCCGGCGATCACCTCACAGCAAGCATATCATCAAACACTCATGCACACGCGGACAAATCTCACAAATCCCACAAACCACTCTTCACACATTCAAACACCAAACCCACAATCATATCGCAAACTCACACCCATCGATTCCAGCCATCGAAACAAATCAATCCACACCGGCCAACACGAAATCGCACCCCTCAATAACCTCGATTCACAACACCGCACACTCTCAGGTACACATACGTCACAGCGTGTCGCTGTTGCTATCGAAGCACGCTGATTTCACCATGCGCTCACACAGACCGAACGATCGTACACGAACGTAGTCCTCAAAACACACGTTCCCGTATTCCTGTCGATTGAACTCACTATAGTAGACACGCACACCTATACGCGCGAGTACACATACAGCCACGTACACACGCCGACGACCAGAGCACGCCAACACGCTCAGACACACACACGGAGATTTTCCGCACATCGGAACACCTCAGGCGAATCGGTAGATGTGATTGTGATCGCAAGGCTAACAAGGATAATGGCACTTTGGGAACGCAGGATGGGTGCTTTCGCGAGGCAAACATGTGCTTTGGTGGTGTCATTTTGAACAAAATTGCGGGTGACACAAGAAAGCAAGCAAGCAAGCGCGAGCGAGCGAGCGAGCGTGGGTGTGGCAAGTGGCGAATGAGCGGGTGTTTCCTAGTCGTGGTGATGCCAGAGTTATGGTTCGAGGTCACTTGTGTGTTGTGGGATTACTCGCGATGTGAGCGTTGTTGGGAAAGCGTGTGACTGGGGAGGTTGTGCAAGCGGTGCAAGCGGGACAAGTGGGAGTTGAGTGAGGCTATTTCGGGCGCTGAACGAGACATGCGATCGAGGCAAAGCGTGGCTCGCCGCGCTTACCGGAAATCGTAACTTGGGACGTGGACGTGATGGTCTTGGAGACGCGGCGTCCGGTCGATGGCTCGACCACGTCACCGGTGACCATGCATGTGTACTCTCCTGAATCAAGCGGACCGACTTGGCTGATGGCGAGCTGAGCGATGCCCACGTCTTGCACGAAGCTCGTCTCAACACGATCTGATTGGACCAGTTCCTGACCATCGTGCAGCCATTGCACGCTTTGTGGGGCAATGTCCGCTTGGATTTGGCACTCCATTCTGAAGACGTGGAACAAATGAGGATGCGTGTGAGCGCGTTCGGCGGTCCCGACAAACAGAGCAGAGCAGAGCCGTGCAGTGCAGTGCGAAACACACGCAGGTCTGACCGCGAGCAGCCGGACGGCAACTAAGCCAGCGGTGACATGCATGCACGCGTGAACCGGCTGCTCGCGACAGCCAATTCAGATTACTCACTCTAAGCGCAACTCCTGATCCGACACGGTTCGCAATTCCGGTTGAACCGGTTTCACGAACTTCAGGTCGGCTTTCTCAATCGCCTCGGCGATGGGCACTTGCTGTTGTTGCACACGCGCATCTACCGGGGACTCTTCTGCGGCGGTCACGGTGGAAACCTGCTCAACCGTCACCTCAGTTGGCGCCTGCTCCACCACGCTTTCTTCCGCCATCTGTTCAACCTGGACCGACTCCGGCGCATGTTCCTGTGCGACCTCTTCGGGCACGAGGTCTGTATGACAGAAACGATGACAAGGGCCATTAACTATGCTTCGTCACTACGCAAAAACCAACAATGCACTCGAAATTCATAATCAAATCCATCTATATTTTCTCCTTGTCCACATCTTCCAGCTCTTACCAATTTTCTTATTCTTTTTTGTTCATGTTTCAACCTCAATTGTCATTTGTTATTGATTCGAATGTTATATTTCTTAGTGTGTTGTTCCATTTATTTTTTAACCTTATTCATGCTACCTTTTTTTAATTAGCTTTAACGAAATAAAACCTTTTTGTTTGCGCTATCATTCGAGAAAAATGCCGACTACCTTTTATGTCCACACTCGTTTTCGTTTCCACTGTTTTGACGTGGATTTCGTCAGTCTGTACTTCTGGTTTCACGATTGTAGCCAAGCATTTGTATTCCCCAGCATCCCCAGCAGTGGCTTCTCGTATGGTAAGGCGCACCTGTCCGGTATCGTCTGCGATTACCATTTCAACACGTTCGGTCATGGTCAGTTCGTTGCCTTCGTGCAACCATTGCAACTGAACCGGCTGTTCTGTACTGCTCAGTTGGCACTCGAGTCTGCAGGAAATAAGGAAGAAAAAGTTAACTGCCAGTCGGTAATTCAGCATTTTCTTTCTGCACAGTCCAACTATTTTTTATTAAAACAGTAATTTATATACTGATTTAGCACACTTTAGTTGATGAAATTAATGGATGTACAACACAAGCACACCCACAGCGTTTCATATGATTCGTCAGAGTGATTTGGGAATAAAAATCTCTCCAATATGTTAATAGTGACAAGCCGTACTCGTTTCACTAACGGCGCTCATGCGCGGCTGGGGTGTACTACGCATAGTAGCCAAAAGCAGTACCAGTTCTACGTCAGCTTGAAAAGCACCGATCACAAAGTGCCTCAAAGACTTTGGAAAAGAGCAAGTTCCTCACAATTCGTAGAGTCAAGTTCGAAAGTTTTATTGTTATTAAAATATTTGCATGCTTTTCCGTCACACACCCCGCGACCGGTTTCGTGCTGTTTGCACTCATCAGGCAGGGACGTTAAGATCAGGATCCGCATGCGCTTGTTATTGTTAATATTATTATTCCTTTTACAAACGTCTTTGTACAATATACAGCAAACAGTTGTTGTTAGCCTCCTCCGGTCTATGTCGACCATGGATGTACATCACAATCGCATGAATTTTCAAGTTCTACAGCTTTTTGAATGACTAAACAGTCCGATTCGGGAGGAACAATCTCTCCCGCAGCTCTTGCAACGATAGTCAGAACTCGGTTGTAGGGCGTCAGTTGCACGCCGGCGGCGTGATCTACGTTCAGCAGCCAGGAGCTGTATCTGCTCCTCCCACGCTTGTAGGCGACGCTTTACACAATGCCTTAAATGTGAGCGGTCAAGAGCAAGTTCTTCCCAGCTCGCCGGGTCAATGGTAAGAGCTTTCATATCTCTTTTGCAAACGTCTTTGTACCGCAAGTGCGGTCTGCCCAATGGTCGACTTCTCAATTGCAACTCACCATAGAGTAGATCTTTTGGAATACGACCATTTTCCATTCTGTAGACATGACCAAGCCACCGCAGCAGCAAACAGTTAATCGCAATAATTAAACCAAGATATGTGAGGCTATTTAATGGCCCATTTATAAATTCTAGCTCTTGATACGAAAAGTGAATCTGTGCAGATATTTTTAAGTTCTATAGATGGTTTGTTATTTACCTCATTCGGTCGATGACGACCATGGAAGTACATGCACGGTATGAAATCTCGCCACGGAGCTGCTTGCTTAATCACTTTATCAAGCTTATATTCAAACAAACTGGGTCCCTTGAGGCTGCGTTAAAGGAACTGAGTGGTTAGAAAAGCGATCTTCACTGAGGTCACATGAATATTCGATGATCGTGCGATGCCTCTTACCAGCGACCGTTTAACAAACTACGATTGATCGGTTTACGTATACAACACCATGTGAATTGGCTGTGCCAATGTGATTAATATCTGTTGTCACGTACTACTTTTACTCTAATTCATGGCTCAGTAAACCCAATCTTGTTGTCCCCACCTGATGTCATTAAACACGATAAAACCGATTGAGGTGAGTAAAAACGGAATATGTGAGCACTACCATGTGGAGGTGCAAAGTACATTAGTGATAAGTGCTAAACACGAGTTTTCGGATGGTATACAGGATACCACAACCCGGAACATTATAACGGTTCGAGCTACAATATCCTCGAAAGCAGTAGAAGATGGATGGCGCAGCCGCCATAGAACGAGATATAACTGGTCAAGGTTGATCAAACGAGCCCCGCGCTCTGAGGGCTTGAAGCATACCAGTTATCACGAAATCGATTGAAAAATCAGATCGAACCGACAACCGGCGCAGACAATTTCACGTCTAGAAGATAGCCTTGTGCGTAATTAACACGTTTGACCAATCGTTTTCTCTTACGTAGTTGGATTTGTGAGTGAACACGATTAGCGTTAAAATGGCTGACGTCAGGGATGAATTGAGACGCAATCGGTGTGTTTTTAAAGCGGGGGCTGACGCGATTAATCTCGCAGTGAGTGTCCTGAAGCCTGTGACGTGAGAAAGAGAACGCGACTTGGCTTCGAAGGACTTGACAAAATCACTCCCTGGCTTCCACCACGCATCGAGCTAATACTACGATTATGTAAGGTTTGGCCTTAATCTGGTATGACGAAGCACTAGGTACCGAAGCAATTGTATAATCGCTCAGTAACTGAGACATTCGTCGTGACATGGCTGTGACGTTAAAACCATGATACCAAAATAAATCAATCTACAAAAGTGGTTGAATAAAACTGTACGCTGAAATCATGTTCTCAAAATAATAACATATATAATGACTTACTCAATCACTGTTTCACCGGTGGGTTGCTTAAACAACTGTGCTGTCAGAGGTTGATCAAAGCGCAACTCATCTTCTGGTACAACTTCGACGAGGGGCTGAACTTCTTCTTGTTCGACGCCCGGAAGCGGCTTCGGAGAGAGGACGATCAGCTGGCTGGAGCTTTCTAACCGACCTCGTGGATGAGTTACTGTTACAATCACCGGACCGACCATATCTGATGACGCGTGGTGTATTTTCAGTTGAGAAGTAAACGGGGTTGATTGGATCGAGAATTCTGGCATTTCTTGAGTCACCTCTCCCTGTTGCACGTACCATTTGAATTCGACCGGGGATTGGATTGGGACTATTGCGCATTCAAATATGACCGGACTATTTTCCAAAACCTCAACACTTGAGCTAAGCTCTTTTGAAAACTCTAATCTTTCCGGTTGAGATTCTGGGGTTTTTAACTGACACACAGAACTTCTCTTGCCTTGTTCTGACGATAGCACGGCCTCGATGACACAGTTATTGTCTTCTGCTTTACACGAATGAAGTACCAATTGGTATTTTGTAGTAGTTTCGTCTATAGGTTTGGGTTCTAAGATTTCACAGCGAATGGAGGTTGCTGGGGAGCTTACAATCCATTCGAGTTCGGGCTTCGGTCTGCCGGTAGTAACAACTTCAAACATAGCAGTGGCGCCTAACTCGAGTAAACTTTCGTGCGGTAGAGACTGTACGAACTCAGCTGCCACACCAGGAAGTTCCACACCAACTGGCCCGGTCTTCGGTTCCAAAATTTCCAACTCACAAGTCGTTTCTATTTTTTCTTCACCTAACGAAGATTTTCTAGACACTACGCATCTAATTTTACCAGAATCGATTATATCTGGTTTGCGAATGATTAGTTGGCTATGATATGTATGCGGCTGTGAAATTTCATACCGCCCTGTTTCTACTGCTGTTGGTTGCAAACTTATTTCCGTATCATTCCGATACCAGTTGAATGCAGGCTCAGAAAGATCAGTCGACATTTCCCCCACTACCGGCTGTTCTACTGCAACTTCAAACGTGACCTCGTCGGTATAGGGTTCTACACGCAGCTCCGACGGCAATGCTTGCAAGAATTTCAGGGGTTTGGGTTCTATTAGCTCTGACGGTGGTTCTGTGTATTCGGTTGTAGCCAGCATTTCTAATACCGACGTCGAAACAATCTTAGCTCCTGTTGGTCCAGCGACTTCTACCTTTACTTGACCTGGTTCTACACGAGGAATAACCAAGGTGGTACGATTGATTTCATCGAGGATGCGATACTGCTTGGCAGATGGCTCAACTTGCTCACCATTGACAAACCACCTGAATGCCGCAGGTGGCTGGGCTTCTACCTCACATTCCAGTTGTGCCGAGTCGCCTGGTGAAACTAAGAGCCGTTCCGGTGGCTGTCGAATAAATCGAGGTTCGATTACATGACCATCGACAATTTCTAACTCGAGAACACTCTGACACATGGTCACACCCAGTTCGTTTTCCGCACGAACCATGATTTCACCTACGTCAAATGCATTCAAGTCGTGAATATACAAAGTATACGTATGTGTGGTTTTGTCGACCAAGAGTTCCTGCTTTGCTATCGGTTCTACCGAGGGAGAGGTGATTTCAACTGGGCGTAATTCAATGCCATTCTGGAACCAGCGCACCGTTGGTTGAGGAAAACCAGAAACGGCACATTGAAGCCTAAAATTGTAAAGATAAAATAGTATAATGCGTTAAAAACAACATGTAAAAAGTAGAAATGCCATTTTCGGAAACATACGTAGCGGTCTGATGTACCGGGACTTTGATCTTTGCTGGGAGTTTCTTTTCAAATATCGGCGGAGTTTCTTTCTGTTCGACATGCTCAGGAGAAACTGAAAGTATAAAGAAATACAAAACCGTTTATTGTAATACACAGATCAAACTTTAGTCTATATTACCAGGCTCAAGCTATCATACTGCAGATTCTAAAATTTGGAAGTTTCATCCTTTTTAAGTAACCAGCAGAATTACCCTTCCATCAAATTTTGGTCCACATTTTCGTCTCATGGTTATAATTTGAGTACAACTTGCCAAATGCCCTCCCTGTAGTTTTGAAAACTTGTAGCTCAGGTACCGGATTGTAGTTCATAGTTGTTCTCCGAGCTGGTATGGTTGATTGCGGAAGTTTCGTCATCAAACTAGATGACATCATCAGCGAAACTTCTTTCGAAGTTTCGATATGTAATTTTAGTTAGATATTCTGGTTGAACATATTATGCTGCTGTTCACGAACCGTTTGAATAAAACGGTCTTGCATTTTAAGTTGGGAACCATACACTGTGTACCAGAATTAAACTTACACATTATAACCAACCATGCGTCAAAAAGGTTCAACGCTCCCATCGAAACTACTCACACTAGCTCCGTGTGACGATGACCAACACACACAAAACCGGGTGTGGAATATACGTGTGGGGAATGTGAGCGATCCCACCATACATCAAACATGTGATTTGTAATGAGCTAATGTACCAAGTGTTCAGTTTCGATTAGATACCTGAAAGCTTAGCGTGACGACCACGCGTATACGTTCATTATCTTGCAGAACTTGTTGCAAACAAAAAACCTAGTTCAAAGCGTTCGGAGCAAACGTCTGTAGGATAAACATAATTTTTACGGATTATTTACCAGGTCAAGATCAAGCACTAATTGATTAAGCTACTAAACCTACCGTAATATCTAATCGCTATTTCTAGGTACACAGAAACTGTCATTACCGTCTTTCTTAGTTCAGAATTCAACTCTCATGGATCCAGAAATGACCGGTGTTACTGGCTTTTAGCATCGCAACAGAATGAACACTGCTAGTTATTCGCGCAAGCTGAAAGCACACCGCGACGTCAATTGTGAATAAAAGTTTATTGGAATGCTGGGAGTTTATTCTGCACCACTGGTTTAGTGTTTGAAGCATCTGTAAAACAATCACTATCTCGGTTGTATTATGACACCTTATTTTTTAAGTTTTTATTTTCCGCAACCATAAACCTAAGATTAGGATACGTGGCCCGCTAGATAGATAATGAGAAAAACAAGTAGTTTTGTGTGGGTAGGTAGGTAGGTAGGAGAATGCTTTATGTGCAAGAGGAAAATGTTGCTTTAAGAGTTTTTTTCTTCAAAAGGAACAGAGCTTGCACGTGAAACGATCCTGATACACTATTTGAGTAATACCAAGTCTTTTAAAAGAACATAACAGGTTGTCGGAAGTGGTGAAGCCTAGATAATTGAAATGCTTCTCTGTCGTCAAGTCTGTGGACTCAATTCTAAATAAAGTGAGACTACTGCAAAATGCATCGCGACATTCACCAAACAGATTTTGTGAACACAAGTTCAGCACATATTTCGGGGTTTAAAGACAGGCATCTTTCTTCGGAACAGGTAGTAATTTCATCTAAAGCAGCAGAGTACGGATTCAAAGAGTAGATTCTGGGTACTGCACACCCGATGACTACGTTGTCGGCGTAGTGAACGTTGAGAGTGACTGTGGAGGCGCAGTCAGGTAGGCTAAAAAGAATGAGGGAGAAAAAATTGCTCTTCGAAGTACCCCTTTCGCAGTGGGCAGCAAAGAGCGTAGCCTGTTGAGTTCAACATATCGAGATCTGTCAAAAAAATCCACAGATCCATTTTATTATTTCGACTGGGATGACCCGCGTTTTGAGTAATTTCACGTGTTGGACACGATCGACAGTGATATCTTTAAATACACCATTCATGACACCGTGCACGTTCTTTATACGAATCAGAGATGCAAATTGTTTATTACATCCCCAACCTAAGTATACTTGATATAACTCATTGCTTCGAAGTTAAAGTCGTCAAAGATTACTTCTTTCACCATCGACACTTGATTACAGCCGTGTTGTAATTATTAGCAAGATTGATTGATTGATTTTAAATACTCGTTTCAAAGTGATTCACAATAGCAAACCGAGCTTCCAGTTATGTAAATTTCTTACTTGTGATTTCATACCAGTGTTGCCTCCATCAGCATTATCCAGATAGATACAGAGTAATTTTCAGTTGAAGTCAACATCTCCAAATGAGTAGTATATGAAACATACGACCGGTTCCATAGTTGTTGCCTTTCATCAGGTATGTGTATTCGTTACGCAATATCCTCACATCACTTTTGTTTCGAGCTAAGCCCAATTTTTCGCAAAGTCGAGGATTAATCCTCATTTGCAACTTAAAATTTAGCTTCCTGTGAGGACTAAGCTAAGTCCAACAATAAATTTAATGCAGCAGCAATGACTGTGGAATATGTTGCCAAATTCGAATGACATCGCTAATTTGAGTTTGAACTCATAATTTACAAATGTGTAGTATATAAAGTTCTAAAAGCAAGAGGAATGCAGGTTGGTTAGCGTATATTTACCCATGCTCTAGAGATACCTTATGCTAGCTCTAATACATCAATGTCACCGGGTATAATAAATGTAACTCGTCGAAAAGTTTAAGGCCACCTGGGTACTTTGGAAAAACAACTCATCCGCCGTAGTGATGTACAGACTTTTTGAGGCACCGCTTTTCCGGAGTCTACGAAGAAACAGCATGGATACGAAACGCTCGATTTATCTGCTTAGTGTTCTAAACGTTTTGATCTGTATGACAGCTGGATGCGATCCGGACAGGTAAATCACTCGAGCAAACTGTGATATCAGAGCAAAGTTTACCATCGCACACTAACCTGGTTTTTCTTGGAGCACAACGAGTCGTGTTGAGCATTCTGCACTACCGCTCGTATTGCTCGCCTTCACTGTCCAAGTCGCAGAGTCCTCAATAAATACTTCATGACATTGAATGATAGAAGTTTGATCTGCAGTGGTCACCTGTTCGGAGGGAAGATAATGTTGTATGGTAGGGATGAATTGAATGACATGAAATGCCGCTAGATGTTTGCAATTATTCACCTTCCAATCAGGAGTAGACTCAAACAACTGTCCGTTTCGGTACCAAGTGATGTCAGGCTCGGGGATTCCATCAACAACGACCTTGAGTTCCACCGAGCGCCCTTCTTGCACCTCGATTGGCGTGGATGGCAGTGGAACGAGAAACTTCGGTGGTCGCATTTCAGGTATGGGAGCTGAAATTGAAAAATGATCGAAAGGTTTTGCAGCGTTGTTTACATATAAGTACTGATATGTTAGATCATTTGATATTACGCAAATAAGCATGGCCTAATAAAAGTGAGTTGAGATGATTTCGCTCACACTAGGCAGTTTTCATTAATGACCGGGATTAAACGGTTGTTTGTCAAAAAGACGATTGAGGGTGAATTTTCTGTAAATAATTGCATATGGTAGGAGATGTACGCCAGGGTAGGAGAACTAGCTCTTACCCGCGCAGCAATTGTTTCATTTCCATGACAACGTTGGAACATTGGCTAAAGCATTTGAACAACGATGTGGTCCTTTGAGTTGTCAAGACAGTATACAACTACGAACGGCCTAAGGGAACTTCAGTTCTAGGTTCTTCATCGGCACTGGCTCACGAAGCCCTTTCCATGATTGGATTTATGTTTTAAGGTTTTTCTTCGCTCAGGTTTACCGCCTTCGAGCTCCACCATTCCGAATCAAAAACTGCTTATGCGGAGTCAGCCAGCGGCCTTTGCCCCTTCCCCTGGCAGTAGAAGCGATTACGCCCGGCCACACAGAACCTCGCATGCAGAGAAACAGATTTGCATGGTTGTCAGAGGCCTTATAAGACACTCGCCGTTGGAGCATTTTGAGGAATGGGGATTTATCCCCAAACCACTCAGGCTCTGCCGACCATGCAAGCAGCTTTATATGGTTTATTGCTAAATAGTTAACAAAAAGATTATTAATAATGTTAATAATTACTATTATTTTCATAACCACAAGCTTCTAACATGCTTTAAGTAGTAACAGATCAATAGGCCACCGACGGACTGGAATTTATGCTAATTTTTGATTTAAGCCAGATTTATATTATTAAGTAGTATATGACGTTCGAAAAGCAGGACGGAAGCACACGACCGGTTTCGCGGTTGTTGCCGCTCATCAGGTATGCGTATCCGTGACCTGACAATCGAACGCCTATCTGACTTTGTGCTAAACCCAATTATTTGCGAATTCGAGGATAAATCCTCATTTGCAAATTGAAATTTATGCTAATTGACTGAACTGGTGCGTGTCGTGTGCGTGTGTCTGTCCAACTAACATCACGTGATGGCGCTCATTCGCCCGGGGACATGTATCGATTTGTGTGTGTGTGCACATCATGTGCGTGTTGCGTTGTTGATCCACTTTTACGTTGGACTGCTAGTCGGGCAGACCGAGAAGGCTGCGTGTACACAATACATATTCCTGTGACTATCTGGCTATAACAGTGCGGACTTACCTTGAACTGTCAAACGCGCGGTCGCCGAGGTTTCACCGGCAGCGTTACGCGCGCACACAGTGTAGTCACCGGAGTCCTCCAGATATGCGCTCGCGATGACCAATCGTGCTTCACCCGTTGGTAAAATTTGTGGTTGTAAGAAACTCGACGGTTTGATCACTTCACCGCGTCTCATCCAGAAGACCTCAGGAGCTGTGGAAATACGAAGATTGTGTACAAAGACACACGGCTTCCAAGTTTCACAAGTTTTGTTTGTGCTTGCTGAGCGTCATGTATTTGTGCAAGGACACTTACTCTTGGATAGCGAAAAATCCACCTAGTTCTTGAATCGTGAATCTTTAATTTTATATCGTGCTATGAGAACGTTTATATTTTATTTGAACATCGTAATGAAGTGAACGGTGGCTGCGAAATCTATTTATTACTTTTTCGCTGTTACCTGAACATACGCTCTGCATCTGGTGACATTATTCAGCCGGAAATCGGTTGTAGGTGCTGGGGATTTGATCAACGCAACACTCGATAAACGCAAAGAATGCGCACGAAAACAAGGTCTAAGCACATCGGATACCCTTATTCTATTCGCAGTTTGCATAATTGGTGGGCAATAGAAATGCATTACATTTCTCAAGTAGCGCTTGTAAAACAGTTTACTAAGGTTCAATCACATGTGCCCATATATACGTAGATGGAGTTAAACCCATAACCATGAACAAAAGTGCTCGTTTGCATGCGTTTCCATCACACACACACGCACCCACCACGACCGGTTTCGTGCTGTTTGCACTCAGGTGCGCTTGAAACAGTGAAAGAATGGAAAACAAGTTGTGCTTGAATGCCACTGTTTGATAAGATTGACATGACCAACCTGTTCAATCACACGTGCCCATAGACATGCTGCTGTCCCTACATGGTGAATGCAAGCAGCATGTAACCGGTCGCAGGGTGTGTTTGTGATGGAAATGCATACAGATGAGCACTTTTGTTCATGGGCAAATGTGATTGAACAGATTGGTCTTGCCAATCTTATCAAACAGTGGCTTACAACAGCAACTTGTTTACCATTTTCCGTTGTTTCAAGTGCATGCGGATCCTGATCCTACTGTTCCTACCTGATGAGTGCAAACAGTGCGAAACCGTTCGTGTGGTGTGTGATGTAAATGCATGCAAATGAGCATTACAGTTTTGTTTAAACCGAAATTCACAGACCCTTCAATATTATGCGATAACAAAAAGTAATCAAAACTTTGTATGTGCGCTAAAAGCACGCAAGAGTGAGATACTGGATGAATATTTATAGGTTCAAACAGCCAGGTATTCAATAGCTGGGGATAGAGTTCCAAAGAGGATCAATTCTTGCAAATATTATTACGGAAAGCATCTTTACGTATGTATCGATAAGAGCTAACTTCTAAAATGCTGCGACGACAGCGGTTGTCGAATACTTGAAGACGCCGGATATGCTGTTTACGTAAGGTCCAAGTTTCACACCAACACACAGAACGGTCGCTTTATAAACTCTACCCTTGAGCAACAGAAACATGGATTGATTCGCAGAGTTGAGTAGCAAGTGTACTGGCGATAATGAAGCCGAACCTTACGAAATCAAGTGTCCTAACAATGAATGAAATAATAACGATCATGGCATAAGGTCATCCGATCACTCTTGAGATAACCTCATGTCGTCATCCCATTTGAGTTTAACAAAAGTAATATGCGAATGCTGTTGTAAATCAGCTTGGCACAGCCAACCTTTTGATGAACAATTCACAAGGTAGATCTAAGTCATCGGATCAACTGAATGGATCGGTAATCCAAAGTTCGACTGTGCTAATCGAATTAACCGTGGCATTAAATTAGAACTTGTTTAACACTGTTCTTCTGTTTCAATGCTCTCTTGAACTAATCTTACTGTCTCCACCGGATGATGACAAACAGCCAGATCATGGTTGTATTGTGTACGTGAAGAGGATGTGAGAACTTCTAAATCTCGCCATACTTGAGTTTATTTTATTTTTAATGATTTAGTTTTTTAACTCTTGGCTCTATCCGTGACATCGATAACAAAGAGAGCATTGTGAGCCTTTCCGTCTGCTTGAACAGAACAATACTCGGGGGTTCTAGGATATGCATCGACGTAAGTGAAATCATTGATCTCATGGAACAGACCCAAATGCTAGCTGGAGTTTCGACCATGACGTAATTAACGTACACATCTCTTAGCGCAGATTTCCGTTGCGAGATACTGCAAGCTATAAGTTTATGAAACACTGGAGCACGGTTCAAACAATCGGAGAAAACTCTAACCTGGTTCTCCTTTGACTTTCGCCGTAAACGTCACACTTTCAGATTCCATCACGACGACGTCTTTCGGACCATGATATATTGAAGGTGGCACCATTTGACTCGGTTTAAACGGCTCTGACAGAAGGAAAAATCAATTTTTTTCGAAAAAAGCCGAATTGTCTGTTAGTTAAAGTGAAAACGTAGTTGTCTGCTTCATTATTACTCTACTACCAACTTCGCGCTCATCTGGTAGCGCTTTTCAGCCAGCATATATTTAATCATTGCGAGATGTTGATAGCGGATTTAACATAACAGAAATATAACCAATCAAAACTTGACAACATTCTACATGCAGGGTTGGTGAACGAAACAATTTATTGATATTCTATTATCGTAATGAGCTCTTCACCTTTCGTGTTCTTCTAGATGAACGCCGCAGGGTCGTTGTAAGGGCTGCAGCTCACAGCAGTGTCAAAGTTAAACATTATTTATCATTTTATCAGTGTTCCTGGGCTCGTTGAAACGGAACTCGCTGTCTTCACTCAATGACTTTGAACAACCAGAAACCGGTTTGGAGGATATGAGTATTTTATACATTGATTGAAATCTGTTTACGAATTGTAGTGCAGTCTCGGTAAGTCTACGATGAGGTAAGCACTTTATATGCCGCATACGAGATCAAAGGTTGAATAGGTATTTCCCGAGACCAGATATAAGAAAGCACTGAACTTGTGAATAGGCAGATGTAACAATTGTCGTTAATTATTTCAAAGTAAACAGGCCCTTAACTTAACAACCTGTTAGAAAGAATATACACTCAAATCTCGGTACTATGCCACCTCGCTACTATGGCACTCTCGCTACTATGCCACTTTTGCTCAGTCCCGACAAAATTCAATACAAAATAAATTTACTATGCCACTCCCTACTCTCGTTACTATGCCACTATTCTGTGACTATATGAAAGTGCATTTTTGCGCATTTTACGCATATAGTCAGCCGGTTTCAAGGTCAAACACGAGATGTTTCTCCCTGACGCCAGCTACAACAAGCAAATCATCTCACGCACATCGACAAGCCTCTTTCCTACTCTTGCTTTAAGTATTGATATATAGACCCACGAAAGCGCGCGCACAAACAGAAACTCACAACAGTGACATCTTTATTTTTCAAACTATTCAGCCCATAATGTCAGCTCAGAAGCGCAAGCGAACCACTTTACGATGAAGGAGAAGTTCGAGATCATCGATGCTGCGAAGAAGGATCCGAATCAGTCCAAGTTGGCGAGGGAGATTAGCAAGAAATGGGGCGTCGAAGTTAAGAGAACCAACGTGAAGGGCATTCTCTGCAAGAAGGATGCAATTAAAGCTGCAATCAAAGCTGGAGTTCCATCGAAGCGCATGAATCTGACGCAGCCTCACGATTCGAAGTTTGAGGAGGGAGTGCTGATGTGGCTGAAGCAAGCAAGAGGACTGAATCTGCCTGTCAGCGGCGATCTAATCAAGGAGAAGGCGATAAGACTGGTCGAGCTGATGCACATTCTAGACTTCATGGCGAGCGACGGTTGATTAGACAGCTTCAAGAAGCGCAATGGCGTCACGTTCAAGGCAGTGCAGGGCGAAGCTGGAGCGGTGGATTCCCAATCGCTTATTGATTGGCAGCAGCAGGTTCTCCGGTCCTTACTCAGGCAGTTCTCTGCAGATGAAGTCTTCAACCTGGACGAGACTGATGCAAGCGTGTGATCCGACGAAAGAAGATGCATCAGCCGACGATTTCTGAGAGCTTTGGACTAATCGATTGAGCAAATAGATGGACTTGAGAAAAGAAAGCCGTTTTTATAAAACCTCGTTACTATGCCACTCTCGCTACTATGCCACTCTTGCTCGGTCCCAACGGGTGGCATAGTACTGAGATTTGAGTGTATTTCGCTCTGATTTTTTCGTAACACCATTGATAACATCGTGCCGATCGACCAAGTACTGCCTGTCGCTGTGAACACTTCGGGAATGACTGTTCTTTCAGAATCGGGTGGTTTGTTCATTTGAAACGCTTCGTATCACGAGATCATCGTGCGCATATGAGGTACATCCATGGTCGACATCGATCGAAGGATACAAACAAAAATAACAATTCCAGCGCTTACTTGTCGCGTAGGATCTTTGTATAAAGTTATCAAACCACACAGTTAGACGGAGGTTGGTTTACTTTGGAAATCACGTTTTTTCATGCAGAAAGGATGAAAATACAGCGTAACGTTAGGATGAATAAGACATTCCCAGTATTCATTTTTATTTATTTATCGCGTTTGTTTAACTTGCGCGAGGTGAATGATTCGCACTGATTTCGGATGAATCAGCGGAGGTTTTCAGAAGTTTACAACTCCCGAACTTTCGTTGCAGTTAGCTCATTTGTGACCATGGATAACTTTGAACACACACAAACAGGCATCAACCCACACATGATCTCTCATCCTGTTTGGGAACTGACCTTGAACTTCAATCTTGGCACTACACACATCCTGTCCAAAAGGATTAACCGCCACACATTGGTATTGACCAGTATCCTCGACCGTCGCTGCGCAAATTACCAGGGTGTGAAACGGTGGTTGATCAAACATTCTCAAGTGAGCTGTATCCGATATTGACAGCCGAACTCCATTGCGTTCCCAATGGACCTGGGGTACTGGCTCACCATGTACCTGAAAAGGTGAAACATTCGAATTCACTGTTGTACATTGTAAAAACGATGTTGTAGCAATGAACCAGTGTCTTTATCAACAATAAAGTCTTGTTAAACGGTTTTTATGCGAATGTAGCTGAGAGAAACGAACGTACAGAATATTAGACCGAAATACAGAAGACGACTTTGTTATATCGGCAATAAGTTATGCTATGATTAAATCTTTATCGAAGAGCACTGAGTATAAGATACCATACAATCTACTTTGTACCGTTTTTGGTTTTCATTCATGTCAATGTAGTCTCTACTATCTGACAAAATTTAAGAAGCTTATGGACAAAAATAATTGACTATCAAAGGATGAAAATATATTTCTATTTTGTGAAATTACCGAAAATCAAGGATTTGAAGCTGTTTTGTTTTTTATGAGAGCATTATTGGAAAATGTTATCACATTCTACAGAGAGTGATATAATAATATAATAATAATAGCACAATACACTTGTTATTTCAGAAGTGCGCTTTCTTTAGACTGATTGTGATGGTATCATCCCTAATTCTTCACAATAACTTGGTTCCAAGCTGAAATCTCTATAAGCTCGGTTGTCTAAATTGCGGTTTTTATATGACCTTGTAGCTACTCGCGCGATGAAATGGGGCAGATATTTCAAAAGCACCAAATGGTCAACTTCTTTGGAACAAGTTGATCAGCAAGTCATCACGAAATATAAATGACAATTCGCGTCAATGGGCTTAATCGTATTGCCTTCCAGTGTCATCAGAACGACCTTGAAGTATGAGACACTTGAACATGTGGAATGTCAACTTATCAGTAAAGCATGACTCACTTTGCATTCAAATGTGACCGCTTCGCCAGCTTGAATCGTGCCTGATGGCATCAGCGGAGTCTCAAATCTTGGTGGCTGACCAACTGGTTCTGGGGGTGCTGCTTCGACATTCAAGGTGGCATTGCTACAAGCTTTTCCAGCAGGGTTGCTCAGTAAGACAGTGAACTGCCCTGCATCGTTCATGGAAACTCGAGGAATTGTAAGCCGACTTGATTGCGATGTATTTTCGATCTAGCACATCACAGAATAAAAATATGGAAATATTGCCATCGGTGAACTTGGGTAATTACGAATTCACATGTTGTATTAGTGTCGCACCAACTCCAGGTGTGTCAAATGCACGGTATTTAAAGCATTAACAAAATGTGTGAATAGCTTAGTTTAATAACATTCAGAATTAACTTGATTATATCATTTATCTAAGTTTTAAATCAAATAAAATGTGAGCTATGGTTTGAATGGTACAACTAAAACTCCCGTCAAATAACGTGAAGGATTGAATGGATTTTTGGTTAGAAAATTTAACACTTTACAACATCACGGGATTACGGTATAAATGTAAATGTGAATGCATACAACGAATACAGTTTATCGAATATATGGCTCACGAATGATGTTCGTTTGCATATATAAGTCCAATTTCGCTTTACGTATCACCAGGCAAAAAATAGCACCGAAAATCAATACGGAGACATATCATTAACTTTGCTACTCGGTTATAGCTTTTATTGAAAAGAGCAATAATATATATTTCCGTAGCCAAGAAGCCCAGACCTCTATCTTATACTACATCGTAGGACGAAATTAGACGTTCAATATCCTCGGTAAAGTTACCAACGAGAATCTTCCAAATATTCTTCGAAAGATACTGAACAATCTGCTAGCCTGTCGATATGCATTCTGTCAATGAACCCCGCGCACTTCAAATTTCCACTAACCCATACTCCAATATATTTTTCCACCGAGCTCCATGCCAACTTTTCAATTCACAATCGATATAACCAGTGAGCATTCTTGTTAAGGTTGAGCATCATGCATTCCCGAGTGTTAAATGTTATATCAATCACAGCCACCCAAGCTGACGCTGTGTTCGAATCATTTAGAAGTTTCTCACAATCTGCAGTAGAACTGATTCGCGCCCAAATTTTCATATCATGCGTGAACAGAACTATTTTGGATGCACGAGTAGAAATAAATCGTTTAAGAATAAGAGAAAAAGAAGCGAACCTAGCACTTATCATCGAAGGACGACTCCATTGGTGGTTTTAATATTATTTGCTAGCCATCTATTTACTTTAACTCTTGCTTGGAGATCCACAACCACGACGAGAGTGAATCACACATTCCTGAGTGCATCCGTTTTTTTAGAAGCAGATGGTGATTGACTCTATCGAAAGCTTTTGAAATGTCCAAATATCAAACGTGAATGCAGTTACCTCTATCCATCTCTTTCTTCCAGTCGTCTAACGCTCTGAGAAGTTGCGTTAGATCAAAGGATTTTGCATTGTCTAATCATCAATCTCATCAGACTGTCAAATATCACGTGACTAATTTTATTTATGGTGTCCGATATTGATTGGTTTCATTTTTTGCAGCGATGTCTTGCACAACTTGAGGCGAGCTGCCAAGGAAGAGTTTCATCTCCCTAATTACGTTGTGTGCGTAAGAATATAAGAATGTTTAGTATAAATATTCTCTTCCAACTCAACTGGAGCAACTCACCACATATTCTGGTTTCTCATCCACTATGACATCATCACGGAACCATGATACACAAGGTGCTGGTTCACCGTCAAATTCCACAGTAAACCTAGAGTAAAACAGATGTATATTCAACCGGGCATAATGAAAACGACCTTGGAACTATCGTACGAACTACGCGCGCGAAAATCAAATAGTGAGAGAGTAACTTTGCTTTTCATTAGGAAAACGCTACTAGCTCATTGAGATATCGCTTGATACATAATAGAATAGTCAATCACGATATATATATGTCAAATTTAACTTCCACTATTATTAACTCTCACTCGGTTATAAGGTTATTTAAAAAGTACTTGAAATAGTTTGTGGGGATACACCCTCACATATTGTGGACATGGCTAAATTGTAACACACAAACGAGGATTACTTCCATGGCCAGGCAGTCAGATTTTTCAGCGTACGATTGAATTTCAAATTTCCGCTTTGGGGTGACATACGTGATCACAATCTCTTCTAACATGATTTTAGAACCTTATGTTCTAATTATCTGTAGAATGTGAGGTTAACTAATAGAGAAAGTATAAAGCATGTGTCAAGAAAGATCGTCTGAACAGAATATACAAAATAGAGCTTCTTTTCGGGAAGGAAAGTTCCGAAATTAAGGCAACTAATGGATTACGTTTAATCAATTTTCCGAGTAGCTGAAAAACCTACAAATATTTTGTAAGATATTAATCGAGTATTCAGAATCCAACGTTCACATCAATAAGAAACAACAGATCGAAAAATATCACTAACAAACATGCTTTAGTTTTGTTTTGTTAAGTAATTTCAGAGAAATTCGAATCTTGGTTAAATAACCATTCTCTGAAATTCTGAGGCGTATCGCAACTTTCTATTTTTACTCGAGATACTTCGCCATCCTATGGTCATTCTTAAACTTACTGCCTTATCTACCATAAAACGTTCTGAGATCTGAGTTCTGAAATTATTTTTCGTCCTAATCGCAATTCTCGTTCTCTTCTTGTTTCCGAAATTAGCGATTATTACACACGTACCAAGTCAAACATTATGATTCATTATTCCTATAAATCCAACATCCGAAACGGTGATACCTGACTTAGCAACCAACATTTTCAAACAAATTATTGAAACAGTAATTACGGTTGCTCATCTCATTCGGTCGATCTTGAACACTGAGATATACCACAAGTGCAAAATGAGCTCATGCTCTGCAGCGTCTCAAGTGACTATACAGTAAGATTCGAAAGAAACAATCTCTTCCGCCATAGACATTACTCAGTCGGTCAGTGGCATTTTTACGCTGCCCACATGACCACCTACGTTCTGCAGTCGACAGCAGTTACTGATCTTCATCAGCATAATGATAACGGTTCACACGGTGCCTCAAATGTGAGCGTTCAAGTAAACGTTCATCGAAATGTGTAAGGTCAATGTCCAATGCATTTACAAGCGTATTTGTAGCGCAAGTGTGGCCTGCCAAAGGATTAACTTTCTAATTTCAATTCTCTATTGAGATCTTTTGGAATACGTTCATTTTCTTTTCTATATGCATAACCAATGCAGCATAGTACGCACTGCCGCAGTAGAAATGAATACACTCTGTTGACAAGCTTTTACAAGTAATTCTACTGTAGTCACTCGGTTCATCCGTGGTACACCTATGATTATATGCACTCCCGTCTGTATCTTACGTAACTTTTTCAAGTTTTAACCTTACTACCAAAATCATTCATCTTCCTTAGTGTGGTTAATCAATCGCATCGTGAAAGCAATCTTCTGCAACGACTGTTACACTCACGTCACTTCAGAACCTTCAACAGCGGTCACCGGTTGTAGGAATTGTTTCACTCTTGGTGCTCTCGCCGGTAGCGTTTCAGTACGCGATACTTTTGGCTTCGCCTCCACGAATTTCTCTGTAAAGAAACGTTTTACAAACACTGCTTGCTGCAAATAGGCAACGCGTGCATCCTCAAAGAGCTGCAACGAACTTACCCTGCACTTCTGCATTGACGACCGACAGTGCGGAGGCTCTACCAGCTATGTTTGAAGCAACACATTCCCACTCAGCCAAGTCTTCTTGTTCCACAGAAGCGATGTACAGCGTAGATTCGAATTCGGTGGTTTGAATACTGATTCTTCCGTCATCCGTCCCGTAAACCAATCTGATGCGAGTAAGGAGAGCATTTAGTAGAGAATCATGCTCAATCACACATTAGAGTCAGCAGGTTAACCGCAAAATGCACCATCTCAAACGTGTTGTGAAGATTAAAACAGGCGATCAACTTGAACGAAATTATTCTGTTGAAATTTGTAGTTGTTTGCAAGCTAAAAAATTGGACCAGTTTATCGATTGCCAATACATTAACAAAATAATAAATTGACTAAAATGCTCACCAACGACCAAAAGTGTCATACAAGCGCATGCGGATCCTGATTTTACCTGTTGAGTGCAAACATCACGAAACCTTTCGTGGTGTGTGTGTGTGTGATGAAAATGCATGTGAATGAAGGAAGTTATACTTGAATGCCACTGTTACATAGGGTTCGTACAACGAACCACGGTGTTCAAACACAGAATCACAAAGTGATTATTGGTCAAGCACACAAGGCTCTTATGGATGACCAAAGTAATGCGTTGTTGTAAGTGCGGGGGATGTAAGCAAGACATTAATTTGGCTATGTGAATGAGTTTTTTATTCATGGTCATGGGTTTAAGCTCCATCTACATGAGCGTAGGCTCATATGATTGAATAGGTTGGCCGTACCAACCTTATTCAAGAATTGCAGAAAATTGTCTAATTTTACATAATTTTCAAGTTGATGCTTGCGTGTTGTTAGTCACTTTCAGCTGATGTTGACCATGAAGGTCCACAACGTTCAGAATGATTAATCAGTACAATTTTGGAGGAATAATATCTCTAAGTGAACTACCGTGCTCTGTGTGTCGAGTTACAAAGCACTAGTTTCGCACAACTGGAATACTCCGATCCGGATAGTCATTGGCGCTCTCTCTTAAAGCACCTGAAATCTATATTGGAGGAACGTTCAATGTTTGTTTTGCAGAAAACTCCTGAACGTAATAAAATTTTAATACGAAGACTAAAATGTGGATGAAACAAAGGGCAATAGCATGGGAGTTTCACAAGGCTGCCAACACAGCTGATTCTTGGGCACAATTTACACGACTGCGAAACAAAGTTATCAGCTTAATTCGAGATGATAAACTTTTAAATACCAATTAATTTCTCAGATGCACCCGAATCCGAAGCTCTTATATAGACTCGTAAACGATAGAACGAATATTAAACAAGGAGTCTTTGCCATTTGGCTTCACTGAATCCATTAAACAGACCGTTGACCTGTTCGCAGACTTTTATGCCGGAGTTTTTGCGGCGCCTGATCAGGAACCAATCATTCGACTTGACCGACCAACCTTGAACTCAGAACTTAGAACTCAGAAAATTTTATGGTAGAAAAAGCATTCAGCTTAACAATAACCATAGGATGACAAGGTATATGGAATATATAAAAAATATATAAAATATCTCAAAAATCAATAGGGACACTTGCATACCGCATGGTTCGTCATAAATTCATCGAGTTTGGAAGCGAAAACCTCAACAGATTCTGATCGTGTGATTTCTTCAGGCAAATAGTTCCAAGTGAAACAAATTCTTACCGAGAATGCGGAATGCTTATACCCTTTGAATGTGTTCGCGTTCGAGTAAGGTCATTGGGCTTTAGTAAGCGTTTAAGGGGATGGTTTACAGAATGCAGGATTTTAAATGTCAACATAAGGTCACTACGTATCCGCTGTTAGGTAAAATCGTGTAGGTTCAGTTTTAACATTCGCTCTGTGAAATGCAAATTTCTGTCCCGTAGACCAACTTTGTAGCACGATGATAAATCCTGTCGAGTAGTTCGATATCCTTCCTCAGCCATGGTGCCCAGGCTTGGATGGAATATTCCATAACAGGACGTATATACGTGTTAATTACCCGGGGTAGGGTTTCGGGCGTAAAAATCCGGAATATTCTTTTGAGAAGACTCAAGATACGGCAAGCTTTATTGTACACCATCCGGCAATGATGTCCAGGCTTAAAGTTAAACGAAACCCAGATACCAAGATCTTTCTCTGCTGTGGTCCAGACGAGATCTTGCGTGCCAAGCTGATACGTGTGGTTCAGAGATTTTCCAAGCTGCAGCATTTTACATTTCGCAGGGTTAAATGGTAACTCATTTAACTGGGACCAACGAAATAAGATGCTTAGATCCCGTTGTAATGCCATACAGTCATTAACAGACCTGAGTGAAATATTGATTACTCCGATGGTTGTAGCGCAGCACTTACGAAACTTAAACATAAATAAATCTCCAGGACTAGACGAGATAACTTCAAAGCTGCTCAAAACCTGTCATTCCCTGCTATCTGAACCTCTATCCACAAATCTTGAATCATGAATCTTGACAGCTTGGTGTGATTGTTAAGCTGAATAGTGCTTATCAGCGTGACCGCTGCGAGAGAGATAGTAGTTCCCGAATCGGACTGCATAGTCATGTGAAACACTGTGACGCGTAAACCCATCTTGCGCTTGTGTTGTACATCCATGCTCGACATCGACCGAAGGAGGCCAACAACAACAACAACAACAACAACAACGACAACAACAACATCAAGCACATCAATCAAAAAGTGTGTATACTGAACTGAATCCAAAATCATGTTGGGTTTCTGTGAAAATTATCGACTGCACACCCCAAACAAAACACTTTAACAGAAATTTACTTATATATTGTGGTGCACACATCCTCATCTCTTACACACAACGACCCGTTTGTGGCTGTTTGCCGTCATCAGGTGGCGACACTAAGGTCAGTGAGTCTTGAAACAGTGTTAATGTGGTATGCTTGAATGCCACTGTAAATAGGGTTCATACAAATAACCACGATGCTCAAATAGAGAATCACAATATGAATCCTTGGCAATTTACTTACTTCCCAGCCCGGTGCCATGAAATCGTTGGGCTTGGTGTACCGTCAACAACGGCGTGCAGCACTAACGGCTTATTCAGTTGAGCAGCAATTTGACTAGCAGGCTTTTGAATGAAACGCGGGGCCGTGGCCAAACCAGGGCGTGGCTGTACGTTGACGTTAAATTCTAAAACCGCTTGACCGATGGAATTGGTGGCAATGCAAGTATAACGCCCGTCGTCTCGCGTCGGTTCAGGCGACTCTAACAAGAGTGAGAAGGTTCCGGGATGGCGTTCAAATATCTGTGAAAGTAAGGACAAAATGCCATCGAGAACTGCTTGCCGGTTTCCTGGTTGCATTTAGTTGGGTTTTTTTCGCTGTATTTTTACGCAGGATATTCAATTTCGTTTTTGTTTCTGACTGACAATGTCAATAGTAGATGATGTGTCTTTCGTTTACCTAAAGTTTTCAGTAAATCTGACAAAAATTAACATTCAAAAATATAATGGGAAATAGATATCAGCTTATTAAAAACCGCAAAATGATGGTTTATAAAGGCTAAAATACCTTATCCTTAGAATGATCGAAAGGAACAGTCGCATAACTTTTGCTTTGACACATATCCATCGAGCGTTGACGTAAAAATCGCGTGATTTCATCCAGGCAGGTTTTAAACAGGTAAATAATTACGGCTGCCATCCGATCCATAATTTAAAACAGCTAAAACTTTTGAATACCTGCGGGTAAAATGAGAAACTGTGGCTTTAAAAAGTGCGTTATAGGGTGATTTTCGGTGTATAGGTGGTCACTGTGTGATCACCCCGTTTACTTCGATGTGTAATCTTTTGTAATTTGAAGTTGTGCATACGCTCATGGAATGGAGAATTTCTGTAGCAGGTACAAAACTAGGCTTCATTATGATAGGTTGGTCGCATCAATACCATCAATATAATATAATACATAAGACAAACCACAACAACATCTTCATTGTAAAGCCAGGTTCACCTTATGCTTTGTATCCGCTGTGACTGGAAGCGAATTACAGTACCACGTCACTTCAGGAGCTGGCTGACCGATCACTTCGACTTCGAAGCACTGCGAATTGCCTTCTTTCACCGTGAGCTGTCCCGAGCAAATGATGTGCTCATCCGTTTGATCCGGTGTCCAAGGTAAGGGCCCACGAAGGAAACGGGGAGGTGAGACTTCCTGGAGTTTCTGCGCCGGTTCTTCACGTGGAACCTCCGTCGGATAAACGATTAACTAATTGCCAAATATTTGTACAAATTAACGGATTATTCATACGAATACCGAAATGAGAACATATGACAAAATGGAACCTACGTTTATTGAACAGGAGTCTTTCCCCACAGGGTTCTCAATGGAAACGGTGTAAATCCCTTGATCATGGAGTAAAGGCTGGTTCATGTAGAGCGCAATTGTATCTGGCTGCTGTATGACACAGAAAAAAATGATGAATAAGGTAAACAATTTAAGGCTGCTGCAATCGTAGAAGTAAGCCACGCACAGCACCAAAATCCTATAGTTTTGTGGCATAAATTACAAATCTAGGTTTATTCAAATGTTTATCTACGCGCAAGAGTTCATATTAAATGTTTGTATAAATATTTATTGCAACAAAGCAAAGTGTCTTAAGCATAATCAACATTGCTGCTTTAATTCAATTCAAACACCAACTCTGTAATTCATGTGAATAGAGTTATTCACTGGTGGAGCTATGTGGTAAAAATATTCGAGCAACAGAAACGAAAACAAACTGCGAAGCAAACTTACTTCCATCACGCAATAAATTCGATCATTTTGCATCAAGGGTACGCCGTTGTAGAACAAGCCCACCGTAGGCTGAGGATTCCCGCATATCTTGGCCTTGAAAACAACTGGACTGTCCTGGTTCAGTTGAACTCTCTCTGGGAATCGCTGTAGAAAGGCCGGTGGAACCATCGGGACTTGCGTTACAACGGATATTGGAGTAGTTTCAATTTTTTCGCGGCTGTCATTAAAGCATTATGCTCAGATTAATCGAAACAGCGTAAGTATTGTTACTTATACGTGATTACTTCGGAACCAAAGAAATTTATCCGGTCAAGTTTCAGATAAAAAAATATTTTTATCGAGTTTTTTGAACACGTAAACCACAAATGAAGGATAAACTGAAAGGTGATAGAAAATATTCCAAAATAAAGCGTGCTTTGCTTACACCGGCGCTTCTTGTTCCACATGCACAGTTTTGCTAGCAGTCCCAACAATGTTCGATGCCACCAAGGTCCAATCCCCGTAGTCAAGTTCACTCGCAGCAGGCACGTTGAGACGAAGCCTACCGGCGTCTGACACACACAGGATATCTCGACGTTTGTCTGTCTGAACAAGCTCGCCGTTATGGTATAAGCGGACTTCTGGCACAGGATGCCCACTTGCTTGAGCCTCCAAAATTAAAGGTTGCCCGGGTTGGACACGAACGTTGAACGGTGGGGATCGTATAAACTCTGGAGCGCGCAAAGGTTGTTCTTCGACCGGACGTGATTCAGCAGTAGGAGGAGTAGCTACAATCGAAAGAGGTACCCGATTACTTCCACATCAAAAATATGGATTGTTGGTAGACGTTGAAGCTGAGAAGTTTGTGGGATTTAATTTATAACCTCCATTAGCTGCGTTGCAAGTGTGCAGTTTAAGTGTCCGATTCAAAATTGTTTTGGCTAATTCATTCACACAAATAACCCAAAAGCTAATCTGTTGGACAGCGAAAACAAAATAATAGCTGAAAGTCAGAGAAGACAAGTATTAAAGCGCATGGTGTTGAATTACAGATATACTATGTAGAAGTAAAATAATGTGATCCAGTAGAGTTTAACATTGGCAAAACCGATGCACAATTCCTCTAATGCTTGGTAATACATAGATGAAATAAAATTTGGATACCGAAATATTGAGCCAAAATGCGAAGTTAGAGTTGATTGCATAGAAGGAAAAATGCAGGAAATTATCAGCGTAATCATAATGGCAAACTGGCTGAAAACGGTTGACAGCAGAGCTTCATTCCAACTTTCAGGGCACAACGTTGGAGAATATACCACTAGTACTTGCATCAGTCACTTCTTGATTGCATTCTAGAGCCTTTTTCATTGAGTAGCAAGCCTAATCAATTTCAATACTTTGATTGTCTTTGTCTAAAGGGCAAGGTGAGCTTGTTACGGTATCCGTGAAATGGCTGCTGAACTGCGAAGTAACGGAGAAATAAAAACCGTAAAATATCAAAGAACAGAAATGATCGAAAAAACAAAAATAAAGAAATAAATGCGAAAAATTAACAACGAATAGATTATAAACTCACGCTTCTGTAAAACGCAAACATTTCCAAGTACTTCAGCTTGCCCGGCTTGATTCACCGCTAAACACGTGTACAGACCAGAATCGTCGGCGAACGCCTCACTAATGGTCAGCTGACCAGTCATGCGGACGGCGTGTGGTTGAAGGTCACCTGGATTGGCCAATGGCGGTCCGACTTGGGTGATCTGATGATCTGGCGCATCTTCCAATGGCTTTCCATTGTGGAACCAATGGATGAAAGGCAACGGATTGCCCCAGGCCTCAACACTCAAAACCAAACGCTCCCCTTCAACTAATTCGATTTCCGGCAAAAATGTCTGCAAGTTAATTGAAAGTCCAGAATAAGCGCGTTCGTTGAAATCAATACAAGTTTTCTTTTAAAGAGATCATTTCCGGCAGATCTTTGCCAAATAGCGTAAGTGAATTATCTTCTGTATTGTGGCGCTCACATCCCCATCCCTTACACACCACTACCGGTTTCTGACGGTTTGCCGTCATCAGGTGGAGACAGTAAGATCAGGTTCAGTGAGCCTTGAAACAGTGGAAAAGCGGTAAACAAAGTTAAACTGTATGCCATTGTTAGATAGGGTTCTTACAAAGAACCACGATGTTCAGAATCACAAAGTGATTCCTGGCCAAGCGCTCGAGGCGCATGTAAGACCAATGTATTGTGGTGCTCACATCCCCATCCCTTACACTCCACTACCGGTTTCTGGCTGTTTGCTGTCGTCAGGTGGAGACAGTAAGATCAGGTTCAGTGAGCCTTGAATTATCTTCTGTTTGGTAAAATCTTATGAATATTCCGCACTAGAGACTGCCATCGGTGTTCACTAATTTAGAGAAGGTCTTTCTATTTCGAAAGGTGTTTCACGAACAGAATTAAATAGGTGATAATACAGCTACATTGTATGAATATCACTTCTAGATAAACAATCTTCAAGCTTCATTGTATAAAGAGTAATTATGTGCTGAATTTAACTTCAAAATACTATCGAAAAATTTATGAAAAATGCTACGAATCAACAAAAATCCGAGGACTTCTATAGCGCTCTATTGAACAAAATGCACTCGTTAAATTTGTCTAGTAAATGAAATTTTATTTCTCATGAAAGCTAAAATCAAATAGATGGAAACTGACCTGGGTAAACTTGGGTTTCTCAGCTTTAGGCGTCGATTTAATGATGTCCGCAGCTGGTACTTGTGGCAGCCCTTCTACTTGGACGGTGATTTCACGATGATGAAGTTCTTGTGGCACTGTTGGCACATGACGTGTAGGTTCTGAATTAGGCACAAAAGCGATAAATAACCAATGGCGTTCGATCATTTGTGAGAAATTTATCGGTACAATGTGCATTACCCATACGAGGCATGAACGAAAGATTGATACTTTTATTTTCGAAACATTGAATATGTTGTGAGCGTAAGATGAAAACACAAGTTGATCAATATCATAGTCCTTTCTAAGTTTGTTAATTGTCCGAATATGTGAGATCAAAAGGAGCCACAAGCGTAAAATATATGTCAGACAAGTTAGTACCAGACAGTTCAGACTCGGGCAGATAAAGTAGAAGCGGATTACGATTATAATGACGCATCTCATTTTTACATGCACCCCATTAATTGCATCAACAAATTCATCATGATGTTAACTTGTCATACTTTACAACTCCATATCCGCGCAAAGAATGAAACTTACTTTTTAGATCGAATGTACTTTGAATTACTAGTTCTCCGTCTATCGATTTTGAGACAAGCGCTCGGATGATAGAGAATGAGAAGATTCAGTCCGAAATTTCGAAATAGCAACACGACATACTTTAAACTCTCAGGTGTCCAACCGTAAAGGGTGCCTTGAAAGTGACGATATAAATGACCACGGCTAACAAGACATTCTAGAAGGCAATATATTAAGTTTCTATCAAGTGCCCATCAACGATCGTCACTTGATTAGATCCTGATACAGGCAGTGAATGAAATGCATCCATGAAATATGAGGGAACATGTGTTAGCTTCACATTTGTGCTCCCGTGAGTTGGATATCAAAGAAAGTTCACGTTGGCACAAAGCAAACGGAACTATTCTAACTGTAACTTCAAACCACTTTGTACGTTATGGGGGTGATTACCTACATGAAACATGTATGGGCTACGGTGTGGACGCACAAATTTGTGGTTGCGTACTTTTGGACCTTAGTTCTCGCTCTCTTATTGGATCTAGAAGGTTCATATGTCATGTCTCAACTACAACATTTGGAATATACCACTTTCACGTTCGTGAAACGTGAATACACGAAAATCATCATTTTCAGTTCCAACCCGCGCGTAATATCGTTCCACAGCCAGAGAAACGCAACTACTGAAATACTGCCAAGAAGCTCTCGGCATCACTAATCTGCTGACATTTGTTTCAAACATTGCCAGAGCAAATCTCGCGAAGCAACACCGGTTTAGGTATAAGTGTAAGTCCTTTATCGTCCGCTGGATTGCATCGAATCGCTTCCGCGTGTTTTTCACCCAAGAGCGACCGATCGATAAAAGACGACGCTGCCCAGTGTATATATCGCCTCATTCTTGAAAAATTGTAACGATGACCGACCCGTAATGTATCAGTCAACAGCGCTTGTCAAAAGTGTAAAGTTAGTCAAAAGCTGGAAATAATGACTTGCACACGGTTTCACAACCATGTGTAATAACCAACGAGATTTCAATCAGAACATATCTCATCTGCGAGGTCACCCGTTTAAAATTTACAAACATCCACTGCCACAAATACGTATTTTCTCTCCGTACTGTGCAATTGTGGAAGAGTGGACCAACTCATGTAGTGCAATCCGAAACCATCGACGCCAAAATAATCACCAGATGGCCATATGGACAAGTATCGTTAACAATATTTTATGATAATTTGTTTACCATACGACCAAATGTACATTTTATGAATCTTGTAAAGCATAGCATCAACTATAAATAAGCCGTCCTATGTGTGGATAGTCATACAGTGTGGCACACACCAACTGTTATAATTGCGAAATGTTCAACCATGGTTGTCAATGAATAAAGAGAGCCACCTTTAATGACTATTTGACATCACGCATGAATAGTATTCACGGAATCGTAAAAATGTTATTGGCAAAAAATGGTCACCTCTCATGTATAGAGAATTTATGCCGAGCTGAGAGTTTTGAAAAGACTTGTTATTCTTGAGGGTTTAAAAGACGGTACACTGACGTGTAATGAGCTTAATTCCATAGGCAGTTTTGGGGTAACGTTTCACTTCTGATAGTCAGGACTGGGAACTTGATTATCATGATTACCGCCCTTGGTCTGGCGAAGCTTCTGTGTCAGAAGTGAAACGTTACCCAAAAACTACTTTAACCGATTGCACTCAAATTTCTGTGCATTATGAATACACGATCGGTCCCAAACATATTCCAATCGATTGCGGGTATTCCATGGGATTTTGATCGATGCCGGCCATGGATGTCTAATGCAAACGCATAATGATTTCATGTTTAAAAGCGTTTCAAATGACTCAACATCCCGATTCTGGCGGAACAATCTCATCCACAGCACTCAGAGTGTAAGCCCGGCATTTGAACGCTAATGGCGGGACCATCCCTAGGGAAAATAATGACATATTTCATATATCAAAACTCGCCAATAATCAATTGAACTTAGATTTGCATAGGGCATAAATCATAAAAAATTGTGTTCCATCAGTTATGCTTCACCAACCTTGCATTGTGAGCAAACCGGATGTCACACTCTCTCCTGCTGGATTCCTAGCGATTACGGTGTATCGTCCAGTGTCTTCGAAGTATGCCTCAGGTATATTCAGGACGTGAGTTCCATCACCTTTCACATCCAGTTTGTAATGTGGCGAACTGATAATCTCGCGGCCATTGCAAGTCCTGCAATTGAGAGTAAAACGGTTCTCATGCAGTCTTCGGAAACGAAGTATTTCCCACCCAAACAATATTGGTCAGTTGTCAATTCACTCATGCTTTTATATGAAGTGAAAATGTTTTTATTCAATGCAATCCCAGTGTTGTTATTTGGGATACGTCACCTAAGCTATGAATTGTAGAGAAAAGGTACTTAACATGAGATCACAAGTGTATCAGGACAAACTATGACCTTACCATGTGACTGTTGGAGGAGGTTGTCCATCGACCTTGACCACCAAGCTCACTGATTGGCCCTCTTGGATCACTTGACTTTCCAAACCCTTGGTAAAATACGGCGCCATGAGACGTCCCTGGATTATGACAGTGGCACTACTTTGTGCTTGCCCTGCTGGGTTCGCAGCTTCGCAGGTATATACGCCGGCGTCTTCGGGGAACGCCTGTTTTTTGCCAAGAAAAGAGACAAACATAGGTGGTGGTATGACGAGTTGAAGAAAAGTAAAAACCAATTATGAAAAATGAATCTTACTTACAAGGATGACGTCGGTGTTTTTCTCACAATACTGGATCATTTACTTGGAGGCAATATTATTGGGTCAGTTTTCGATCTACTGAACTATTTTCTTTATCGATCTCACAATAGTAGACTAGATGTTATCCAAGCTTTCTAAATCGCATTATTCGTTTCCAGAACACTTATATACTGTTTAATCTATATTCTTATATTGTTTATACACTTAAATTTCAATTTTTGCCATCCTATGGTTGTTGTTAAGCTTGTTGCTTTTTAGACCATTAAAAACCTTGAATTACCTTGAATGGTTGAACATATACTGTGCTCCTGTTATCCTCAATGTTATCAGATATCAAGCAACGCATTTCGCTACCTTATTCATTAAAAACTTTCGTTATAAGGACAATTGCATTAAAGTAAGGTGTTGCTCACATCCCCCAAAATTACACTCCACTACTGGTTTCTGGCTGTTTGCTGTCTTCAAGCGGAGACAGTAAGATTAGATTCAGTGAGCCTTGATAATTGCATTAAGTTTTCAAAATGAAAAAGGAACTGGTCGACTAATATTGTTTTCACTCTACAGGCATGATTAAGTTTATTGAAATCGCTAAGGCTTTTATAAAAAAATGGTTCAGCATTAACACGAAGATCAGACTCTCCAAGAGCAACGTTCTGAATGTGTTGCTGTATGCATCGGAATGCTGGAAGACGACCGCTGCCATTGAGCGCAGAATGAACGTGTTTCAAACTAAGTGCTTGAGAAGGATTCTACAGATTTTTTGGCCACACACCATTTCGAATGAAGAGCTCCCACGAAAAACTGGTCTGGAGGTGGTATCTGCCGTAGTCAAAAGACGACGGTGGAGATGGTTCGGTCATGTCTGCAGGATGGATCCTAGTTCGCATACGAAGGTAGCCATTCACTAGCTTCCGCAAGGTAAACGAAAAAGGGGACGGCCCAAGAAAACTTGGCGCAGAACGTTGGAACGCGAACTACATGCACAAGGATTCACGGTGCAGACGGCAACGGAAGCAACGGCAGACCGGAACTACTGGCGTGGGGTTGTCTTCGCCTCATGTGCCACCTGGCACGGAGAGGACTGAGTAAGTGAGTGAGTGGTTCAATATACACAGATTTGCACTTAAAATTGGAAAATTAAAAATACGGGAACACCTTTTGTCTCCAACAAATGTAAGTTCGTGAAAGTGTGTTCACACCTAAACCATAATGTTTACCGTTTCGAAGGATTGTAGAGGGGTCCCAGCTTTATTATGGGACTTTACAGTCACACAAACCGGTGTGGACCATGAACCCAGCGTAGATTCCGGGAGTGCATTAACAGATCACGTCGGATGAAGCAGACAAACAACGAAAATCACCACCACCAAAACAACAACATAAAAACAAGCATCTTGCTTCTGTAACTTTGCGTCTGAGACTTCAAGTTATTATTATTAATCAACCTACCTCTGACAACGTCAATTTCACTTGACCGTGGTCGTATTCGAGCTTCATGTCCGGAGTGTCTGTTAGTTGTTTGCCTGCCTTGAACCACGAGACACTGGGCTGTGGAGTTCCGGTCACGATCCCGTCTAGCACCACTCGGGCCCCTTCCGATGCGAGCACGCTACTCAAGGGCTTGATAAACTGTGGCGGTACAGGGACCTCCACCACAATGTCCACGGGTCGATACTAGAATGGAACATGCGTGTGAACAATCAGCTCCTTGTGTTAGTTTATATTGCAATGAGATTTGGAAACACGTTACAGGTCGATTGAGTTTGTTTGTAAGTTTGAAGTAGGAATTGAAACGTCTCAGAAAATATTGTGCGTTTCACCCTTCTATTTAATTAAAAACGATTGTTGTTGTATATCGTTAAAAAATTAAATAGGGTACTCACGTCTGGACACGAAGTCGTAGTAATATTGTGGTGAGAGTGTTCCTAAATGAGGACGGTGGTCTGTTCTTGTGAGACTCTTAGGTCACAACAAAACTTAACAATCAAAGCCCTACATGGCGTCTCAAAGCAAATACAATAGGCATGACGGTAAAGGATTCTCGCCTGGTACGTTCGATGCATCATGGATAACGTTCTGCAAAAATACCTTCAGTGCAGCACATAGATGAGACCGGTGATGCGCTTCAGTATGATATCATCCAATGCTCAAGAAGCCGGCTTACTGCTGGGACTTTCGTGACATGTCCTATACACATGAGTAGGATGAGAAGTAAAGGCTAAGCAAATGGATGTCAGGAGGACTCGAACATCGACCTTCCACAGTATAACACACTGCTGTCCAAATTCAGTGAAAATTCGTTTAACATTCCGAGAAGGCAAGCACCGGTCAGTTGGATCATTCCTGATGACAAAGTTGTTTTTCGTTGGCAACATTACGAGTGCCACTTGAATAAAAGCCATCCGCACAAAAGTATTATAGCCAGTGAATTCATTATCACGTAAATGTATACCCAAGGCGCATAATTTTTTTGAAAAATGCTTGAAGCTCCTCAGGTTAAGAATCTGTAAGTCTCAATTGCCGTAACACATTTTGACTAATTTAGATTGTTGTTGAAAGACAAAGACAAATTCTTTTGGGAATTCGGTGGTATGAGCTCAGTAATGCAGTGATTCTTATTAATATAGTGAAACTTTTGTAATAGAACGATTTCGAATCTAAAGTGGTGGTGTAAAGTGTAAGTGCAGAGCATTACCCTCCATCACCTCACAAGAGAGGGAAGCGCCGAAATGACTGACGATAACAATTGCAACCCAGTAAGATTTCGACTTTTGGACCGATTGCATGAGAACAGTTCGAACGACAATATTCTAAGAGACAGGAACCGATGGACATCGTCAGTTGATATTGAAGACGATATTCAATTTTTCAAGGTCAGTCAGACAAGCACATGGCAGTGTGGGTATGAATTGACCCGGTTGGCAAAATTGAAAAGTCGGAAAGTGACAAACGTCACAGATTCGCGGTTACGAGATATGTATGTCATCATCATCATCATAGACAGCATTACACCGGTAACAAGTACCAAGTGCTGAAACTGCCATACAACAATGACAATGTAAAATATTCTAAATGATATGGGGAAGGGTGGGACCTAAAAAGTTACTGAGCCTATAATTGATTAGACACAGACACACTGGGGTGAGGTGCCTACACCTGGAATCAAACGTGTTGTGAACGAGTAGAACGACATCCGCATGACAGCTTCCTTGCGGCTTTCTAATCTTTTGGACCCCAACCTGGGAGACGGGTCGCACCAACCGCGGCTAGTTTAAAAGTAAACGCCTTCATCTGCTTGAGCCAAGTGACCTCAGGGATGAATTGGGAAGCAATCGATACGTGCGTGGGAGGTGACGTCATCAACACGTATCCTCGAATTCTGTGTAGCCAACACGCTATGCGTTATAACAAGAGACGCAGATTGACCTTGATTGGCCTGCTGTAATACTCACATTCCCTCATCCTACATTATTACTGGCTTATTCCGCAAGCGAGGCTAAGACGACAGATGAGTGCATTTGATCGATGGCACTTCACACGTGAGCCAATCAGTACAATAGATTGATTTTCTTTTGACCATTGTTCACATTCATCACTTTGTGATTAAACTTGGGGCACGAGCGCAAGTCTTTTGGATTAAAACGGTTTGGTCAGAGTGCCGTAGTGGAAAAACCCGATACAGGTTCAAAATTCGTAAAAATTACACTACCAAAGGACTGAATGCAGTTCAGAGAAACCACAAGAATGCTCACCTCAACATTGAAATGTTGCGTATAATAGCTGGTGTAGTGTTCATCATGGGGTACGGTAGGCACGACGTGCATTTGCGTCTCATGTTCCAGCACCGAGGAATACGCAGGAATCGTGGACGGACGACTAGAAAGTTGAGTCGACAAGGCAGATTCGTACTGAAACAAAATTCACAGAGTCAATTAAGATCATTGTAGGCTCAGAAACTGGAAGGTTGGTTGTGGTGGTCATGAACAGTGATTACTACAATGTATGAGAGTTACATTTATGCAATTTTGTAGATTAAATAGAAACAGTGTAATGATTGAAAAATAAATGCACCTAATCTTCTACATCAATCAAAATTCCCCTGATTCCCCATGGTTCGTTAAAAACTTCCTGCATTTAAAGCTGTAGAATTGCGTTGGAATGTTCACAAACAATATCACAGTTGCAATCTCAATCCCCAATTGATAAAATTCTTCAATAATTTCAACCTGAACTAAAAGGGATTAGTTTTATTTTCGATTAAACTACTCATGAGTATCGTGTCGCTTCATATTTCAAGGGAGAGTCCATCCAAAGGATGTACTATACTTGAGTATCGATCACATTAGAGTTCATCAACAGTGCGTACCCATGCCCGGATCGTGATTCGTACCCGGAGCCGTCTCGATTTAAAGTTGATGCGTTAACGGCTCAGCTATTCTGCCGCGCTGGGTTTGGCTGAACTTATCTATATGAACGGAAGTAATTGAGTCTTACCAAACAGTGTTTCAAATGAGTATTCCGAAAGTGTAATAGATATCTTTAATGTTGCATACACTGAAAATAATATCTGCCACATCACATACACAAACCAATAATGTCTTCCTATTAATTAAATTCGTCGGATCCAAAGCGAACAGTGGAAAAATGGTCGACAAAGTTTTAGTAATACCTGCCTGAACAGAGTGCTAAGTGTCTATCTAATCTTAAAGTAAATGCAGAGTTAGACCCTGTTGATCATCTCCATGTGAATATCAATCTCAAAGAGGGTTATTGTAGCGTCCTTAAGTGATCTGTGCAAGCACCACAAAATCTATGGTAGCGTGTGTCTGATTGGAAGTGTTCAATGACGGTAAGATTTTCATTTCGATCAAAGTTTTCAGACTTGTCACATGATAAATGCCAATTCCCCGTATAACTGACGAAATTTAATAAGCATTATATTTTTCCAGGGGCAGGAAAACCCTTATCTCAAACCTCCACTGCCTTGTGGCTACATCCATTCATGGAAAAGGCTTCAGGAGTCAACCTCGAGGAAAAATCCGGAGCCGAGTCCCGTTAGGCAGTCCAAGTTTATTCAACTTTGTCCTTCCAGCTCCTGCTACGGCATCGTTGTCCAACTTATCAGCCTATCTGTTCCTTTGGTCCAGTGGTGTGCCGTGGAGAGGGAGCACTTGCTGCATGGGCAACAGCTAGTTCTCCATATTG